>JAIFGZ020000132.1:0-157022 GCA_019925245.2 Oryza australiensis | reverse complement strand
TGATTGACTCCTCAATCAACTTAGCATGGCCATGCATTTCCATAATCCATTACCTCGAGGGGCCCGAGATATCTCTCCAAAGGAGGGGCAAATTCCATCTTGATCACTCACATCCCACTCCATGTTTCATAGCAAACCCGAAAACTACCTTTATAACTATCCGATTACGGAATAGCGTTTGGTAGTCCCAAAGTAGGCTACTACACATGTTGGAATCCATGGTGATCTCGGTCTAAGGACTTTGTACCAACACTACACGAGACCAACTAATGGCACATTAGTTCCTGTAGTGTCTCATGGTGGGTCTATCCAACAATGTGTTCTCTAACACATATGTCCATGTTTATTGATTTGGTATCTCCATACCCATGATCTATGAGACATGTGTTAGTGATATGCCCTAGAGGCAACATGGAGATGTTGGATATCACGTCAATGTTTATGTATTTATGAATAAAGTGTTATTCAGTTCCATGAAATAGACATCTTGTATTGATCAATAAGTACGTGACTTATTTGAGACTCGATATGTATGAATCTATTTCTAAACGATCCTCGATCATATGTCATATTGTTGGAACAAATATGATTCTAAGATCGGCATGTTTATTGATTGATGATCATGTCTCATAGATCATGGGTATGAAGATACCAAATCAATAAACATGGACATATGTGTTGGAGAACACATTGTTGGATAGACCCACCATGAGACACTACGGGAATTAATGTGCCATTAGTTGGTCTCGGTAGTGTTGGTACAAAGTCCTTAGACCGAGATCACCATGGATTCCAACATGTGTAGTAGCCTACTTTGGGACTACCAAACGCTATTCCGTAATCGCTGGGTAGTTATAAAGGTAGTTTTCGGGTTTGCTATGAAACATGGAGTGGGATGTGAGTGATCAAGATGGAATTTGCCCCTCCTTTGGAGAGATATCTCTGGGCCCTCGAGGTAATGGATTATGGAAATGCATGGCCATGCTAAGTTGATTGAGGAGTCAATCAACGGCACGATAATCCAATACGGTTCGAGTGAATGGTTAAGCTATTGAAGGGATGGCACACATCTTGCCTATAGCTTAACCGGTATCGTGAGGCAAAGGGATTTGTGTACACATTACGTGTTCGAGCCGATATTATATTCTTGTATACTATGGTGTCAATATGTGCTGCTAGGCGCCGCTCAGTTGATGGTCGGCTGAGTTGGACTCGAGCCGACGATCGGCTAAGTTAGACTATAGCCGAAACCGAGTATACCCAACCTACTGGGTCGCACGCTTAAGGGGATAAGAACGGGCATTCGAGTTGGACTCGGATACGGCTCGATCGGATAGAGTCCTATGGGCTTACGACGTGTGAGCGGCCAACTCTATATGAGATACGGATGAGATCCAATTCAAAATAGAGTCCTATGGGCTTACGATGTGTGAGCGGCCAACTCTATATGAGATACGGATGAGATCCAATTCAAAATAGAGTCCCGAGCGGCTACTAATCCCGTCGGCCAACTCTATATAAAGGAGGGAGGGGTGGAGAGTGCTACATATCAATTGCATCGCGTGCAACGAAGTCGCCGAGATCAATCTCCACGGAAACCCTCCCCACTTTCGAGCCAAACCCTAGCCTTGCATCGCGTGCTAGCACACGGGTGTGCGGCGTTCGTCCCCGGACGTGTGGATACCGGTAGAGGCGCCGCTACGTTGCGCGCCGTTGATCGGCTTGTCTCCGGGAGTCTGCTACACTGTTCCGGATCGGATTGCCCGATTGGCTATTCCGCCGCGCTCTACTCCAATCGGTAACGATCTATCGGCCCTTACTTGCAAGTGTTCTGGTTTGCGCGGTAGAAAATTTTTGTTTTCGGCTAGCGTAGCTTCCGCGTAACCCTTCAGTGGTATCGAGCTAATCTTGCTTAGTTCGGGTTTTAGATTGGATCTGGAACAAGTTTTGCGCACGGGTTGATTAGATCAATCGGTTTTACGGGATCGTTGAGGAGAGTAGATGGTAATTGCGTTCCTTGATAGTGTATCGGAACGACGTAATGTGATTACGTCGAAGCAATTTCCAAATAACTCGGTTTGAGTTGGGTTCGAGATAGCGTTCCTTGATAGTGTATCGGAACGGTATAATGTGATTATACCGAAGCTATCTCGTAGTCCGACTTTGTTGTTGCCTCGCGCCTACGCAAACCATCTCCCTTGATAGTGTATCGGGACGGCATAATATGATTATGCCGATATGGTTTCCATAAGCGATTTCATAGATTGGATCTATGAATTTCGTGTGGTGTTCGGCGCTGCCCAAGCCCGCGAGGGCGGCTTCCCGTGTGCGTACCCCCTTATAGGTCGTCTCGATGCCGTAGCTCGCGATAGGTAGAAAACGTTTCTACGCCTAACTTGTTTTTGCAGAGAATGCTTTGAGATGGTATGGCCCCATTGTATGTATGAGATGTATGAGATGCATGTGATGCATGTAATATTCTTTCATATGTGCAATCCCGTAATATTCTTTCATACGTGCAATGCTTGTAATATTCTTTCACGACTGCGAGTCGATGTAATCTTCAATTAGAGCTTCTATAGTAGTAGCTTAGTTTGAAGAAATCAAGCATTCGGCACTCGAAAGAACGGTGATGAAGATGGAGATCCTACTACCGGCATGGAGATGGAGATCACCATGTGAAGGGGGCCATACTATTTCACTATATGCTATTCTTCTTGCTTTCATATATGTGATATGTTTGTTTGATAGGATAGCATCCCTCACAAAATTAAGTAGTAATGATGCCCTTCCAAATGTTGCACCGTCACCGTTATGCTCGTCAATGGTGGGTCCGCCAAAGCGAGTGCCATTCTCTATCATAACACGAGGGGGTATATGTCGGACATATACACAGAGCATTTGGTTTACTTAACAAGGCTATCAAAACAGTTTTGGGCCTTGGGGCATAGGTTGGGGCCGGGGCATGGAGATGCCACACCAACAACAAGAGTCACATAGAGATGTGATTAGCAAGGTGTTGCTTACCGATGTTACTAATTTTCTAGCGTGATGCCAAAGCTCACTAGAAAATTAATTAACATGTGGATCTTGACCCAATACGTAACCTAGAGGGAAGGTGGAAAATACGTAATGGGAGTCTAATGTTAAATTGTTTAACAATAGACATAGCATAAACATTGTGCTAAACTTTGCTTTTTTGTTGTAGAATAAATGGCGGCTAATACTACACCCAAGTACCTTTAATTTGCGATCTATTCTCGAAAAGGAAAAATTAAATGGAACAAACTTTATGGATTGGTATCGCAACTTGAGAATTGTTCTCAAGCAAGAGCGTAAGGAGTACGTTCTTGAAGTACCCTATCCCGAGGATTTGCCAACTAATGCCACTGCAACCGCACGGAGGGCTTATGAGAAGCACACTAATGATGTCTTAGATATAAGTGTCTCATGCTTGCTACAATGTCCCCGAGCTTCGAAGCAATATGAGAGCAACGATGCTCACACTATTATTCGGGGACTGCGTGGCATGTTTGAGAACCAAGCTCGGGCGAGAGGTTCAACACCTCAAAGTCCTTGTTTGCGTGCGGCTTGTTGAGGGGAATCCCGTCGATCCGCATGTGATAAAGATGATTGGCTATATCGAGAGTCTTGAGAAACTAGGTTTCCCTCTTAGCCAAGAGTTGGCTACGAGCGTGATTCTCCGGTCGCTCCCTCCGAGCTTCGAGCCATTCATATTGAATTATCACATGAACAATATGGATAGAACCTTGGCTGAATTGCATGGGATGCTAAAGACAGTGAGGAGAGTATCCAGAAAAACGGTCATCATGTGATGATGATGCAGAAGGCAAAGCTCAAACCACTGTCAAGAAACTTTGCACCAAGAGGAAGTTAACTCCCGATGAGATCGCGAGTGCCTCTAATGCAAAGAAGGGCAAGAAGGGTCGGCAGCATCGATGCCGTTTGCTTCTTTTGCAAGGAGACAGCCATTGGAAGAGGAACTGCAAGAAGTACATGGAGGATCTAAAAAGGAAGCAAAGTACAACTTCGCCGGGTATTAATGTTATAGACATTAATCTTGCTACTTCACCTACGACTCTTGGGTATTTGATACCGGATCGGTAGCTCATATTTGCAAGTCGTTGCGGGAATGAGAAGAAGTAGAGGATTGAGAAGGGGCGAGGTGAACCTGCGCGTCGGCAATGGAGCAAGCGTTGCTACGTTGCTTGTCGGCACGATACCACTTCATCTACCTTCAGGATTAGTTTTGGAATTGAATAATTGTTATTGTGTTCCAACACTATGTCAAAACGTTATTTCCGCTTCATGTTTGCAAGTGGAAGGATATGATTTTAGATCAATGGACAATGGTTGTTCAATATATCTTAGAGATATGTTCTATTTTCATGCTCCATTGGTGAATGGATTATACGTTTTGAATCTTGAAGCGTCTCCCATCTATAACATTAATACGAAAGGCAACTCTCTAATGATATAAACCCCACGTTTATCGGCATTGTCGCTTAGGCCATATAAATAAGAAACGCATGGAGAAGCTCCATAAGGATGGATTGCTTCACTCTTTTGATTTTGAATCATTTGAGACATGTGAGTCTTGTTTACTTGGTAAGATGACAAAGGCACCTTTCACGGGACACAGTGAAAGAGCAAGTGACTTGTTGGCACTCGTACATACCGATGTATGTGGACCAATGAGCTCAACGGCGAGAGGTGGTTATCGGTACTTCATTACCTTTACCGATGACTTTAGTAGATATGGTTATATCTACTTAATGAGGCATAAGTCCGAATCCTTTGAAAAGTTCAAAGAATTCCGAATGAAGTACGAAATCATTTAGGGAAAACAATCAAGTTTCTACGATCGGATCGTGGAGGGGAATACTTGAGCCAAGAGTTTGGTAATCATCGAAAGATTGTGGAATTGTTCCACGCTTGACTCCGCCAGAACTCCACAATGGAATGGGGTGTCCGAACGGAGAAATCGCACCTTGTTGGACATGGTGCGGTCGATGATGAGCCAAAGTGATCTTCCGTTATCCTTACGGGGATATGCTCTTGAAACAACGCTCACACTAAATAGAGTTCCATCTAAGTCGGTTGAAAAGACACCATATGAGATATGGACAGGGCAACCCCTAGTTTGTCTTTTCTCAAAATTTGGGGATGCGAAGCTTATGTAAAACGTTTACCGACAAGCTCACACCCAAATCGACAAGTGCTTCTTTGTGGGATATCCTAAGGAAACTAAGGGATATTACTTTTATAATCGGGAACAAGGCAAAGTGTTTGTCGCCCGACACGGTGTCTTCTTGGAGAAAGAGTTTCTTTCAAGAAGGGTTAGTGGGAGCGAGGGTGCATCTTGAAGAAGTTCAAGAAACACCGAAAAACGTTTCGCGACCACGAACCACAACAGAGGAACAAAGTGTTGCGCCACCGGTTGTAGATACACCGGTCCCACGGAGGTCGAAAGATCACGTCGTGCACTGACGAGTGCACAGTGTGAACAACGTGATATATTGTTGTTGGACAACGATGAACCTAAGACCTATGAGGAAGCGATGGTGGGACCCGATTCCAACAAGTGGCTTGGAGCCATGAAATCCGAAATAGAATCCATGTACGACAATCAAGTTTGGAACTTGGTTGATCCACTGATGGTGTCAAAACCATTGAGTGTAAATGGGTTTTTAAGAAAAGGCCGATATGGATGGAAATGTTCACATCTATAAGGCGCGATTGGTGGCGAAAGGTTTTAAACAGATTCAAGGAGTTGATTATGATGAAACCTTCTCGCCCGTCGCAATGCTTAAATCTATTCGGATTATCCTAGCGATTGCTGCATATTTCGATTATGAGATATGGCGGATGGATGTCAAAACGGCTTTCCTAAATGGAAACCTAAGCGAGGATGTATACATGATACAACCTCGGGGTTTTGTCGATCCGAATCGCTGGAAAGATATGCAAGCTACGTAAATCCATTTATGGATTGAAGCAAGCATCTCGGAGTTGGAATATTCGTTTTGATGAAGTAATCAAAGGGTTTGGTTTCATCAAAAATGAAGAAGAGGCCTGTGTTTACAAAAAGGTCGGTGGGAGCGCAATTGTATTTCTAATCTTATATGTGGATGACATATTACGATTGGAAATGATATCCCTATGCATCAATCCGTCAAGTCTTCATTGAAAAATAGTTTTTCCATGAAAGACTTAGGGGAGCAGATATATATTGGGCATTCGGATCTATAGAGATAGATCCAAGAGGCTAATTGGATTAAGCCAAAGTACATACATTGACAAGGTGTTGAAAAGGTTCAACATGCATGATTCCAAGAAAGGTTTCTTGCCCATGTCACATGGCATTAATCTTAGCAAGAATCGGTGTCCTCGGACACATGATGAGCGGAATAAGATGGGTATGGTTCCATATGCTTCGGCAATTGGATCCATCATGTATGCCATGCTTTGTACACGCCCGATGTCTCGTACGCTTTGAGTGCTACGAGCAGATACCGTCGAGATCCAGTGAAGGTCACTGGATCAGTAAAAATATCCTTAAGTACTTGAGAAGAACTAAGGATATGTTCCTAGTCTATGGAGGTGAAGAAGAGCTCGTTGTAAGTGGTTACACCGATGCTAGCTTCCAAACAGGACAAGGATGATTATAGATCGCAATCGGGTTCGTGTTCTGCTGAACGGAGGCGCGATCGGTGGAAGAGTTCCAAGCGGGATACTTGTTGCGATTCTACAACGGAGGCCGAGTACATTGCTGCTTCGGAAGCCGCAAAGGAGGCTGTTTGGATCAAGAAATTTGTTTCTGAGCTTGGTGTGATGACTAGTACGACTGGTCCAATGTCTCTCTATTGTGACAATAGTGGAGCCATTGCGCAAGCCAAGGAGCCGAGGTCACATCAAAGTCCAAACACATACTTCGGCGATATCATCTCATCCGCGAGATTGTGGACGGAGGTGATGTCAAGATATGCAAAGTGCACACGGATCTCAACATAGCCGATCCGCCGACAAAACCTCTCCTCACCGAAGCATGAGGCGCACACAAGAGCAATGGGTATTAGATACTTACATGATTGACTCTAGTGCAAGTGGGAGATTGTTAGTGATATGCCCTAGAGGCAACATGGAGATGTTGGATATCACGTCAATGTTTATGTATTTATGAATAAAGTGTTATTCGGTTCCATGAAATAGACATCTTGTATTGATCAATAAGTACGTGACTTATTTATGAGACTCGATATGTATGAATCTATTTCTAAACGATCCACGATCATATGTCATATTGTTGGAACAAATATGATTCTAAGATCGGCATGTTTATTGATTGATGATCATGTCTCATAGATCATGGGTATGAAGATACCAAATCAATAAACATGGACATATGTGTTGGAGAACACATTGTTGGATAGACCCACCATGAGACACTACGGGAATTAATGTGCCATTAGTTGGTCTCGGGTAGTGTTGGTACAAAGTCCTTAGACCCGAGATCACCATGGATTCCAACATGTGTAGTAGCCTACTTTGGGACTACCAAACGCTATTCCGTAATCGGGTAGTTATAAAGGTAGTTTTCGGGTTTGCTATGAAACATGGAGTGGGATGTGAGTGATCAAGATGGAATTTGCCCCTCCTTTGGAGAGATATCTCTGGGCCCTCGAGGTAATGGATTATGGAAATGCATGGCCATGCTAAGTTGATTGAGGAGTCAATCACGGACGGATAATCCAATACGGTTCGAGTGAATGGTTAAGCTATTGAAGGGATGGCACACATCTTGCCTATAGCTTAACCGGTATCGTGAGGCAAAGGGATTTGTGTACACATTACAGGTTCGAGCCGATATTATATTCTTGTATACTATGGTGTCAATATGTGCTTGCTAGGCGCCGCGTTGCAGGTGGCCGAGTTGGACTCGAGCCGACGATCGGCTAAGTTAGACTATAGCCGAAACCGAGTATACCTGAACCTACGGGGTCGCACGCTTAAGGGGATAAGAACAGGCATTCGAGTTGGACTCGGATACGGCTCGATCGGATAGGGATCCGATCGGATAGAGTCCTATGGGCTTACGACGTGTGAGCGGCCAACTCTATATGAGATACGGATGAGATCCAATTCAAAATAGAGTCCTATGGGCTTACGATGTGTGAGCGGCCAACTCTATATGAGATACGGATGAGATCCAATTCAAAATAGAGTCTGAGCGGCTACTAATCCCATCGGCCAACTCTATATAAAGGAGGGAGGGTGGAGAGCTGCTACATATCAATTGCATCGCGTGCAACGAAGTCGCCGAGATCAATCTCCACGGAAACCCTCCCCACTTTCGAGCCAAACCCTAGCCTTGCATCGCGTGCTAGCACACGGGTGTACGGCGTTCGTCCCCGGACGTGTGGATACCGGTAGAGGCGCTGCTACGTTGCGCGCTGTTGATCGGCTGTTGTCTCCGGAGTCGCTACACTTGTTCGGATCGGATTGCCCTGATTGGCTATTCCGCGCGCTCTACTCCAATCGGTAACGATCTATCGGCCCTTACTTGCAAGTGTTCCTGGTTTGCGCGGTAGAAAATTTTTGTTTTCGGCTAGCGTAGCTTCCGCGTAACCCTTCAACATGATCATCAATCAATAAACATGCCGATCTTAGAATCATATTTGTTCCAACAATATGACATATGATCAGGGATCGTTTAGAAATAGATTCATACATATCGAGTCTCATAAATAAGTCACGTACTTATTGATCAATACAAGATGTCTATTTCATGGAACTGAATAACACTTTATTCATTTATACATAAACATTGACGTGATATCCAACATCTCCATGTTGCCTCTAGTGCATATCACTAACACATGCTGAGTTGATTGAGGAGTCAATCAACAGACAGATAATCCAATACGGTTCGAGTGAAAGGTTAAGCTATTGAAGGGATGGCACACATCTTGCCTATAGCTTAACTGGTATCGTGAGGCAAAGGGATTTGTGTACACATTACAGGTTCATAGCCGATATTATTCTTGTATACTATGGTGTCAATATGTGTTGCTAGGCGTCGTGTGTGACAGTCGGTGAGTTGGACTCGAGCCGACGATCGGCTAAGTTAGACTATAGCCGAGACCTAGTATACCTGAACCTACAGGGTCGCACGCTTAAGGGGATAGAATAGATATTCGAGTTGGACTTGGATACGGCTCGATCGGATAGGGATCCGATCGGATAGAGTCCTATGGTCTTACGACGTATGGGCGACCAACTCTATGAGATTCGGATGAGATCCGATTCAAAATAGAGTCCTGATCGGCCACTAGTCCCAGTCGGCCAACTCTATATAAAGGAGGGAGGGGGTGGAGAGCTGTGACACGTCAATTGATTGCGCCGAAATCAATCTGATCACACGCAGCTTCAGAAGTCGGCGAGATCAATCTCCATGGAAACCCTCCCACCTTCGAGCCAAACCCTAGCCTTGCATCGCGTGCTAGCACACGGGTGTACGGCGTTTTGTCCCCGGACGTGTGGATACCGGTAGAGGCGCTGCTACGTTGCGCGCGTTGATCGGCTTCGGATCGCGCGCGGTCGGGCGCATCGGAGCAAGGCGCAAGAACGTGACCGAGCTACATCCGCGAATCGGCTGATTGACGAATTGGTGTCCCCGGGTATCGGTGTCGGCTTGCGGGAATCGGCTAAACACGGTTCCAAATCGGATAGCCACGATTGGCTATTTCCGTTGCATACTCCAATCGGTAACGATCTATCGGCCCTTACTTGCAAGTGTTCCTGGTTTGCGCGGTAAAAGTTTTTGCTTTCGGCTAGCGTAGCCTCCGCGTAACCCTTCAATCCATTCATATGCCCAAAACTCACGTTTTGGTGCTTTTTGAACTATTTCGTTCCGATAAAAAACATCGCATCCGCATGAGCCAATATAGGCAATAAGTGTCAAGAGTTCACCGTGCGAGTCACGGAGATATTTTTGGAAACGAACGCACCCAATCCACTCCAATATGTTTAAAACTCACGTTTTGGTGCTTTTTGAACTATTTCGTTCTGGTGAAAAACATCACATCCACGTGAGCCAATATCGACACTAAGTGTCAAAAGTTCGCCGCGTGAGTCACGGAGAGATTTTTCGAAACGAACACACCCGATCCGTTCCAATATGTCCAAAACTCACGTTTTGGACATTTTTGAACTTTTCCTTCCGGTGAAAAACATCGTATCCACATGAGCCAATATCGGCACTAAGTGTGAAAAGTTCGCCGTGGGAGTCCTAGAGAGATTTTTCGAAACGAACAAACCCAATCCACTCCAATATGTCAATAACTCATGTTTTTGTGCTTTTATACCATTTCGTTCTGGTGGAAAACATCGCATCCACGTAAGCCAATATCAACACTAACTGTCAAAAGTACGCCGTGCGAGACAGAGAGATTTTTCGAAACGAACACACCCAATCCACTCCAATATGTCCAAAACTCACGTATTGGTGCTTTTTGAACTATTTCGTTCCGGTTGAAAACATCGCATCCACATGAGCCAATATCGTCACTAAGTGGCAAAAGTTCGGCGCACAAGTCGTGGAGAGATTTTCTGAAACGAGCGCACCCAATCAACACCAATATGTCAATTTTTGTGCTTTTTGAACTATTTCGTTCCGGTGGGAAACATCGCATCCACGTGAGCCAATATCGCCACTAAGTGTGAAAAGTTTGTCGCGTGAGTCGTGGAGAGATTTTTCGAAACGAGCGCACCCAATCCACTCCAATATGTCAAAAACTCACGTTTTGGTGCTTTTTAAACTATTTTGATCCAGTAGAAAATATCGCATCCACGTGAGCCAATATTGGCACTAAGTGTCAAAAGTTCGCCACGCGACCAGTTGAGAGATTTTTCTAACGAGCGCACCTAATCTACTCCGATATGTCAAATACTTACATTTTGGTGCTTTTTGAACTATTTGGTTCCGGTGGAAAACATTGCATCCACATGAGCTAATATCGGCACTCAGGGGCAAAAGTTCGCCGCGCGAATCACGGAGAGATTTTTCGAAACGAATGGACCCAATCCACTCCAATATGTCCAAAACTCACGTTTTGGTGCTTTTTGAACTATTTCGTTCCGGTGGAAAACATTGCGTCCACGTGAGCCAATATCGGCACTAAGTGTCAAAAGTTCGCCGCGTGAGTCACGGAGAGATTTTTCAAACGAATGCATCCAATCCACTCCAATATGTCAAAAACTCACGTTTTGGTGTTTTTTGAACAATTTCGTTCCGGTGAAAAACATCGCATCCACATGAGCCAATATCGCCACTAAGTGGCAAAAGTTTGTCGCGCGAGTCACGAAGAGATTTTTCAAAACGAATGCACCCAATCCACTCCAATATATCGAAAACTCACGTTTTGGTGCTTTTTGAACTATTTCGTTCCGGTGGAAAACATCGCATCCACGTGAGCCAATATCAGCACTAAGTGTCAAAAGTCCGTCGCGCGATACACAGAGATATTTTTCCAAACGAACGCACCCAATCCACTCCAAAATGTCAAAAAGTCACGTTTTGGTGCTTTCTGAACTATTTTGTTCTGGTGGAAAAACATTGCATCCAGATGAGGCTATATACCACTAAGTGGCAAAAGTTTGTCGCGCGAGTCACGGAGAGATTTTTCAAACGAATGCACCCAATCCACTCCAATATGTCCAAAACTCGCGTTTTGGTGCTTTTTGAACTATTTCGTTCCGGTGGAAAACATCACATCCACGTGAGTCAATTCGGCACTAAGTGTCAAAAGTCCGCCGCGCGATACACGGAGAGATTTTTCCAAACGAACGCACCCAATCCACTCCAACATCTCCAAAACTCACGTCTTGGTGCTTTTTGAACTATTTCGTTCTGGTGAAAAACATCGCATCCATGTGAGCCAATATCGACACTAACTGTCAAAAGTTCGCCGCGCGAGTCACGGAGAGATTTTTCGAAACGAACACACCCAATCCACTCCAATATGTCCAAAACTCACGTTTTGGTGCTTTTTGAACTATTTCATTCCGGTTGAAAACATCGCATCTGTTAGTGATATTCCCTAGAGGCAAATGGAGATGTTGGATATCATGGTCAATGTTTATATACAAATGAATAAAGTATTATTCAGTTCTATGAAATAGACAACTTATATTGATCAATAAGTATGTGACTTATTTATGAGGCTCTATATGTATGATTCTATTTCTAAATGATCCCTAATTATATATCATATTATTGGAACAAATATGATTCTAAGATCAGCATGTTTATTGATTGATGATCATGTCTGATAGATCATGGTATGGAGATACCAAATCAATATACGTGGACATGTGTTAGAGAACACATTGTTGGATAGACCCACCATGAGACATTACAGATATTAATGTGCCATTAGTTGGTCTCAGGTAGTGTTGGTACAAAGTTCATAGACCTGAGATTATCATGGATTTCAACATGTGTAGTAGCCTACTTTGGGACTACCAAACGCTATTCCATAAATGGGTAGCTATAAAAGTAGTCTTCGGGTTTGCTACGAAACATGTAGTGGGATGTGAATGATCAAGATGGAATTTACCCCTCCTTTGGAGAGATATCTCTGGGCCCCTCGAGGTAATGGATTATGGAAGTGCATAGCCATGCCGAGTTGATTGAGGAGTCAATCAACAGATAAATAATCCAATATGGGTTCGAGTGAATGGTTAAGCTATTGAAGGGATGGCACACATCTTGTCTATAGCTTAATTGGTATCATGAGGCAAAGAGATTTGTGTACACATTACAGGTTCAGAGTCAATATTATATTCTTATATACTATGGTGTCAAAATAGAGTCCCGATGGGCCTCTAGGCCCAACCGGCAACTCTATATAAAGAGGTGAGGGGTGGAGAGCTACGGCATGCAATTGGAACCGAATCAATCTGATCACGTGTGTCTTCAGAAGTCGGCGAGATCAATCTCCACGGAAACCCTCCCCACCTTCAAGCGAAAACCCTAGCCTCTCATCTTATACTAGCACACGGGTGTTAGGCGTTCTATCCCCGGACGTGTGGATATCGGTAGAGGCGCTGCTATGTTGCGGTGCTCTTCGTCGGCTACGAATCGGCTGTGGTGGAATCGGCTGCGGTTGGGCGCATCGGAGCGAGGCGCGCGAGCACGGTCGGACGACTCGACGAATCGGCTACTCGGTGAATCGTCTGTTCCCTGGAATCGGCTGTCGGCTTGCGGGAATCGGCTGTTATCTGCCAATACTGTTCTGGATCGGATAGCTCCTGATTGGCTATTTCCGCTGCATACTCCAATCGGTAATGATCTATCGACCCTTACTTGCAAGTGTTCCTGGTTTGCGTGGTAGAAAAGTTTTGTTTTTAGTTAGCGTAGCCGTCGCGTAATCCTTCAGCATCCATGTGAGCCAATATCGGCACTAAGTGTCAAAAGTTCGCCACGCGAGTCACGGAGAGATTTTTTGAAACGAACGCACCCAATCCACTCCAATATGTTCAAAACTCATGTTTTGGTGCTTTTTGACTATTTCGTTTCGGTAGAAAACATCACATCCATGTGAGCCAATATCGGCACTAAGTGTCAAAAGTTCGTCGCGCGAGTCGTGGAGAGATTTTTCGAAACGAGCGCACCCAATCCACTCCAATATGTCAAAAACTCATGTTTTGGTGCTTTTTGAACTATTTCGTTCCGTTGAAAAAACATCACATCCAAACGAGCCAATATCGGCACTAAGTGTCAAAATTTCGACGCGCGAGTCACGGAGAGACTTTTCGAAACGAATGCACCCAATCCACTCCAATTTGTCCAAAACTCATGTTTTGGTGCTTTTTGAACTATTTCGTTTCGGTGAAAAACATCGCATCCACATGAGCCAATATCAGCATTAAGTGTCAAAAGTTCGCCGCGCGAGTCACGGAGAGATTTTTTGAAACGAACATACCCAATCCACTCCAATATGTGAAAAACTCATTGTTCAGTACTTTTTGAACTATTATGTTTCGGTATAAAACATAGTATCCACGTGAGCCAATATTGGCACTAAGTGTCAAAACTTCTCGCGCGAGTCACGGAGAGATTTTTCAACACGAACGCGTACCCAGTCCACTCCAATATGTCCTAAACTCACGTTTTCGTGCTATGAACTATTTTGTTGGTGGAAAAATATCGCATCCACGTGAGCCAATATCGGCATTAAGTGTGAAAAGTTCGCCGCGCGAGTCACGAAGAGATTTTTCGAAAGAACGCATCGAATCCACTCCAATATGCCCAAAACTCATGTTTTGGTGCTTTTTGTACTATTTCGTTCGGGTGGAAAACATCGGATCCACATGAGCCAATATAGGCACTAAGTGTCAAAAGTTCCCCGCGCGAGTCATGGAGATATTTTTCGAAACGAACACACGCAATCCACTCCAATATGTCCAAAACTCACGTTTTGGTGCTTTCTGAACTTTTTCGTTCCGGTGGAAAACATCGCATCCACGTGAGCCAATATTAGCACTAGGTGTCAAAAGTTCGCCGCGCGAGTCACGGAGAGATTTTTTCAAATGAACGCATCCAATCCACTCCAATATGTCAAAAACTCACGTTTTGGTGCTTTTTGAAGAATTTCGTTCCGGTGGAAAACATCGCATCCACATATGCCAATATCGCCACCAAGTGGCAAAAGTTTGTCGCGCGAGTCACGGAGAGATTTTTCGAAACGAATGCACCCAATCCACTCCAATATGTCCAAAACTCATGTTTTGGTGCTTTTGAACTATTTCGTTCCGGTGGAAAACATCGCATCCACGTGAGCTAATATCGGCACGAAGTGTCAAAAGCCCGCCGCGCGATACACGGAGAGATTTTTCCAAACGAACGCACCCAATCCACTCCAAAATGTCAAAAACTCACGTTTCGGTGCTTTTTGAACTATTTCGTTTCGGTGGAAAACATCGCATCCACATGAGCCAATGTCGCAACTAAGTGTCAAAAGTTCGCCGCGGGAGACACGGAGAGATTTTTCCAAACAAACACACCCAATCCACTCCAACATCTCCAAAACTCATGTCTTGGTGCTTTTTGAACTATTTCGTTCCGGTGAAAAACATTGCATCCATGTGAGCCAATATCGACACTAACTGTCAAAAGTTCGGCGCGCGAGTCACGCAGAGATTTTTCAAAACGAACACACCCAATCCACTCCAATATGTCCAAAACTCACGTTTTGGTCCTTTTTGAACTATTTCATTCCGGTTGAAAACATCGCATCCACATGAGACAGTATCGCCACTAAGTGGCAAAAGTTCGCCGCACAAGTCGTGGAGAGATTTTCTGAAATGAGCGCACACAATCCACACCAATACGTCAAAAACTCACGTTTTGGTGCTTTTTGAACTATTTTGTTCCGGTGGAAAACATCGCATCCACATGAGCCAATATCGGCACTAAGTGTCAAAAGTTTGCCGCGCAGTCGTGGAGAGATTTTTCGAAACAAGCGCACCCAATCCAATCCAATATGTCAAAAACTCACGTTTTGGTGCTTTTTGAACTATTTCGTTCCGGTGGAAAACATCGCATCCACGTGAGTCAATATCGGTACTAAGTGTCAAAAGTTTGCCGCGCAGTCGTGGTGAGATTTTTCGAAACGAGCGCACCCAATCCACTCCAATATGTCAAAAACTCACGTTTTGGTGCTTTTTGAACTATTTTGATCCGGTGGAAAATATCGCATCCACGTGTTGACGAGAAATTTCTCTCACGCACTGGCCTGGGAGATCTGTTTAACTCCAGTGCAGGTCCTTTTCGGCTACCTATGCCGTACAAGGCGTGCCAGTTGGTTTGATCTGTTAACCAACAAGAAAAATAGAGATATATGTGTTAAGTGTTAGGTCAGATCCTACTGGATCGGCTGCAAGAGTCAATTTACATATATATGTTATCCCGAAGTGTATTTAGACCAAGTGCCTAGAATAGATCGGGCTGCAGCAGAACGGTATTAACCACTTAATCCAAATATACAATGGGATAATAAATATATGCTTTAACAATCTAGCCGATGTCGTAAGTCCAACTGTGAATCGGCTAATACTCCGATTTATCTTATGAAAAGATATTGATCTGAGCTAAATGCGCTAAACCTAGATCAGTCGGTTGTCGGCTGTAGCTGACAAACTGATTCTAGCTTAGGGCATTTAACTAGAGCTAGATCTTAATTTAAGAGACGGTTTTAATGAATCTGATAGCAAAATATACCAAAAGAATATTAAAACAGATAAGGCCGGCTGAAACCCCGGCACTATCTCTAAGCAATATACATATGGCCGAATAGATCATAAAAACTCTAAAAACGACTTAATAGATCAATGTTGATGCAGCATTAAGTATAAAAAGACTAGTCTGATCTACTGTAGATGATGTAAATACCTTGAGACGGTGGATATCGCGTATAATTTAGGCCAACCCTTAGATCTAGCTCTATCGGCTGCTGGTTCTTGACAGAAATGAGCCGATGTCGAGATAGATCTAAACATTGTTCTAGATTATATGCGATATATGATAACTAGTGCAATATAAATCATCGAATTTAGAGTGACATAACGATGGAAGCACTAAATTCGACGAGATACGCCACTAATGACAAACATTTATCTTAACTTGGGGATCGAAACGATGCAGCCCGAAGCCGGATCAGTTGTTTGTCTAAAGAAAAAGGAGGCGATGCGCCGAAGGTTGTATTGATTGTGAGAATGTTTGATTACAGGGATCTCGGGTCCTATTTATACCCAAGAATAACATTGTCTATACAGACCCTGGACTCTATTTAAACTACTATTTAAAATACGATAATATCCCGGGAAGGATCCATGCCGCATTACAATAAACAGTCTAAACAAATTCCTAATTTACAAAAACAATTGTCGTTACAGGACTCTATCCATAGATGGCAATATTTTTTACGCGCAATTCGGAAACCGAATCTTCTATTCATCCTCAACCACTTCTATCGGAAATGGTTTTATCCTCTCCTCTGACTCAGCATCGGCTATCGGTTATCCTCGTCCGATCCAACCTCAGCCGATTGTCCTCGTAGCTGATCGTTACTCAGCCGATTTGAGCATAGCCGATGCAGCCTCTGCTTCTCCGCATATTATTCCACCAATCCAATTCCGCTTCAAATTCGACCTTGAACTTAGGGATTTGGTTACCAAATTTGGTCGTTAACACATGCCCCCCAAGTCCGTGATAAGATAATATCACGGATTTACTGCCTTTCCAAATTCCCGCTTTCTCCGACCGAAACCGTTTCGGCTGCCCAAAAATATCCTTCAAATACCGTCTTTGCGGCCACCGCACGTGTCACATTACCACAAACCAACAGCCACCTCAGCAACCCTTGAGCTCTCTGGCGACCTCCTCGGTGAACTCAGCAACCTCGGCGACCTCAGCGATCTTGTCTTCCCCAGCGAACCCCAAGAAGCGGCAACTACCGGCAATGGCTTCCTCTAGCACTCCTTCCGCTGGAGTGCTGTTATGCCTAGTCTCGTTGGAGATAGTCTAACACATGTGTTTCAAGGGTGACATAGCCCAATATGCATATGTAATGTGGGCTCGTGGGTGTCTCCTACTCTCGTAGTGGCCTGTTTGGGCCTAGGATTTTAGGCACCCACAATTTTTCGTTTAACGCAAGAGAGAAGAAAAATACTGTCACGTATAATCACGTCGGTCTTCAAAAGACGGGGGGGAACATTATTCACGTCACCTTGTCCTCCTTTCGCCGCATCACTTCTTCTTTTCGTGTCTCTATCGTCGTCGTGTTTTTCTCTGCGGTTTTGTGGGAGGTCGGTGGGAACGCTCTTGACGAAGCATTTCTGTGCCCATCGCTCAACTTTTTGTGCGATCGGGATCCATGGTCTGTTTCATTATGTTTCGGTGCCTTCGACCCACTGCGGCATCCGACTTATCTGAGGTAAGCCTATCGGCTTCATTCCTTTTTCCTTCTGCGATTTGGCTACTACCTCTTTGTAATTCCTTGATCCTTTCCTCATTCTGTAGCACTTAACCCACCAAATCACAATCCCCAACCTAGCTCATCAGAACCAATACTTCCTAGGGCCGATCGGCAATTTGGACCCAAGCGAACTAATAAACGCAGAAACCGATTGGATCCCTTTTAGGTTTTTCACCCCAAACCTGTCATACTGGACCAGCGCCTTCAAATCATGGCCATCAACCGACAAGTCCTGGCCGGCCTGGTTTTAAGGATGTCGGCTAGGAAAAGGACGCACTGGACCAAACTTGGAATAGCTCAGTGTTTGGAACTAACAATAGCCGACATGCCCAAGAATGAATCCCTTCTATCGGCTGCTTACTACTTTTGGTCCGACGCACTCAACACCTTCTTATTTAGACAAGGGCCGATGATCCCCACCCTGATGGATGTGGCAATGATAACCGGCTTGGACATTACCTCCACAGTCAGCCCAAGTGATCTTCAGCGCAAGTGCCAACACAACTTCAAGACCAAAAGCATTGGCGGCTGGAGCGGCTTCATCTCTATGAATATGAAAGACGGGCCGATTTTGGACAGGGAGCACACCACCTTCCTCCTTATGTGGCTAGAGAAGTTTGTATTCTATGGATCTAGCTGTGGCCCAACTAGTAACTGGCAGCACGTAGCCGAAGCCGTTGTAGAGAAAAAGCATATCCCCTTAGGCAAGTGCCTATTGGGTTATCTATACCAGGTCTTAAGCTCGGCTTTGGCTCGATTGGCCATCAAGCAATCTGTTGGCACTGGGGGCCCATGGTGGTTGCTACAGCTCTGGCTCAACTTACATTTGTACAAGATAGCCGAACTGCCTGCCCCACTTCAAACTGAGTTCCCATTGATAGAGCCGAGAATTGTGGATGATGAAGAAAAAACCACTCGGCGGCCGACGTCCTACGGTGAAGCTGCTTCAACCTACCGGGCTCAAAGCGAGCAGTGAAGACTTCACGAGAATGGTTTGATCGGCTGTACGGCGGTTCTCCAAACGCCTCCAAAGTCTGGTTTGCATACGAAGACTTTATCGGACTTGAGCAGCTAGACAATCTTCGGCTAGATGAACTTGACTCAGAAGAATACACGACGCCAAGGGAAATTTTTGTCACTGCTATCACTCCTTGCATCCTTCCCGTCGGTATCCACCAAGGCCGCAACGTCACAAAATCTTATGAGTTTTATCACCCCATGGTGGCGGCGAGGCAGTTTGGACTGGGCCAACTGCTCATCGGCTTATGGTTTGCCGACAAGATCCAGCCAAGGGGAAGAATCGAAGGCAACGTAATGATGCTTCGGCTGCTTCAACTCCTAGTTCCTCCTCTCGGCAGCATGAACAGAATCAATCTGGCTATAAGCAAATCGCCGATCTTCAACCAGTGGTGGGGCGAGTGGAAGCAACACTTATTCCACCAATCGGCTACAATGTTTCTTACCATCATCGACCCTGACAGAGTTCCATCGGTAAGCACGTTTCCTAGTTTTTTGTTTACTCACCGATCATTACTCATATCATCGGCTAACCATAACTTCCTTCTGTTGTAGACAAACGACGATTCCCCTCCCCCAGTCAGCCGAAGCGGGGTGGTGATAACGGTAAATAACTTCACTTCTTTCCCCTCTTTAAACCACTCATCTGCATTTGCTCATGTTTCCCATGTACCTCTGAATCAACAGAGAACCAAACGCGTGACCATGAAGAAATCGGCTCCCCTGCGATCAGTAAGTCCTCATCTTCACACTTCATGTTTCGTTCAGCCGATTCCCAACTAGCTCTCTTTATAGCCACCACGCGCGTCAACCCCTGCCACTCAGGGATCAAGTGAGCGCACCCAATCGGCCGCGGGCAGTGATCAGGCCGATGCAGAACCCACTCCGGCTCCGATGCCCACGGTAATCCCTGCTCAATCTCATTAGCCGATGTGATAAGCCCATCACTTTTCTAAACTGTTATTTTCCTTTTGTAGAATATAACCGATATCTTGGGCTTCGACCTGTCGGAGTTCAAAGATCCCCACGACGGAGGCGAGAAGGCACTGGTGCCGCTTGACGCAGACCTTAAAGCGGTTCTAGCCGATATCGGCAATCGGCTAGAAGTCCTCTGGATGCACTGGTAGCCGACTGTGGCCCAATTCGCGCCCGGTTCAAAGAAATTCAAAACAAGCTACCAGACACCGTGGTTGACACGATCGTCCCGGCCACCTTCCTAGAAGCGCACCAAGTGAAATATGAGCGAGCCCAACAACGCCTTGCCAATCATCGAGAGAACCAGTCATTGATGGCAGCAATCATGTCGAGTAAAGAAGATATCAAGGCCAAAAAAGCTGACTTTGACGCCTTGAAAACGGAGCCGGCTGCCAAACTTGAACAGCTTCGGACGCGAAGAGATCAAATAATAGCCGACTTCGTCCAAATTACTACAGAAATCCAAGTGCAGGAAGAATACATGGCCGCCCGTCCTAAAAGGTCAAAGACAAGCGATCAAGCATCAAGGCGGCCGTGTCCCACCGAAGAACTTGACCAAGGCGGTGAGGCCGATAATCGGGTCCGATGCGGACGATGCTAAAGCCATTGAGGAAGTAGACCAAATCAGGCACAAGGCGTTGTCGGCCATAGCTAACTTTTTGAAGCAATGAGCCGATTGTAATAACTTAGAAATCCTAACTTTTGTAATCGGCTTCGGCCTTCTGAAACTATCTTATGATCGGCTTCTGTAAAATCTTGCTTGTCGTTAAACCATCTTCTGTAATCAGCTGGTTTTACTTGGGTTCCACTTAACATAAGCTTGCCGATTATGTTAAACTTGATTGAAGTCGTCAACATCAAAAATTTTTGAAAAAGTCACTCTTTCTCCTTGATATCGTATAGTATTGTATATGCATATGCCCCTAATTTTGTTGATGTCTTTGATGTCGACGAAATTATGAACTTAATACGCTTGTGTCCTGTTGTCGTAACCGTTGGTCAAACCTAGCCGATCTGTAGAAAAACTAGGGCAAAAAACCTTGAAAATGACCTAAAGGCGATGCATGCATCACAACGCATCGGCTAACATGAATCGGCTGAACACACAGAGCCGAATCATGAATTGATCCACACACTTGGGTAATATTTTTTCAAATACTTTCCATTTAGAGCCCTTCCAAATACTTCTCCATCCAGACCTTCTAGCATATAAGCTCCTTTAGAGACACATTTGTGGATCTTGAAAGGCCCTTCCCAATTTGGTGACCATTTGCCGAATTTATTATCTCTTGTTCCAATCGGCAATATCAGTTTCCAAACGAGTTCGCCCTCTTCAAAAGACTTAGAGACAACTTTCTTATTATAATGACGGGCTACTTCTGACAATCCTGGCAGCCTTTATAATACTTGAAACAGTCTTCCAGCATTGTCGGCCAAAAATATCCTGCTTTCCGAAGCAACCACTTCATCTTGTGAGCCGATTGATGTGTGCCGCAAATCCCTTCATGCACTTCTCGGATAGCCACTTTGGCTTGATCGGCACTAAGACACTTAAGCAGCACACCATCAATCGTCCGATAGTAGAGATCTTCGTCGAGCAAAACATATCTTAAGGCTTTGTATCGCAATTTTCTTGAAGCCGATTGAGAGGGGTTCTGCTCTCTGTATTCTGCTCTCTGGGGATGTGTTTCAGTGTAACTAGCCGAAAGCTATCCATTAATTCTCGGCATTGTTGATAGTAGATCATCAGCGCATCATTTCGCATTCATATTCCCCTGACAATTGGCCGATGACCAATAGTGAATCCCCCATTATCTCTATGGCGTCGGCTTTGACTTCTTTGAGAAGATGCAAACCCTTGAGTACTGCTTCGTATTCGGCTTGATTGTTTGTAGCATGGGGGTTGATAGAATAAGCAAATTCAAAGCTTGCCCCCTAGGCGAAATAATGACCAAGCCAATACTGCAGCCGTTAGTGCACACCGAGTCATCAAATGTCAGTGTCCAAGGCATAATTTCGATTGAGCCGATTGAGCTATCTCTGTGCTCCACGATAAAATCGGCTATGGCTTGCCCTTTAACTGCCCTTGGTGCTTGATACCTCAGATCAAATTCGGTCAAGGCAAAAATCCATTTTCCAATCCGTCCTTTTAAAACTGGAGCCGATAACATGTATTTAATGACATCGGCTTTACATATTATTGTGCACTCATTGGATAGCAGATAATGCCTCAACTTTGTGCATGAAAAATATAGGCACATGCATAGCTTCTCCACTGGTGAATATCTTGTTTCTGCGTCCAATAGCCGTCGGCTGAGATAGAAGATAGCTTTCTCTTTGCCTTCAACCTCTTGGATTAGGACTGAGCCGATTGACTTGTCATCGGCCGACAAGTAAAGCTTGAACGGTATTCCCTTTCATGGAGAAATTAGAACTGGAGGCGAGCTTAAATAATTCTTGATATTGTCTAAGGCCTTCTGCTGGTCTGCCCCCAATGTGAATGCTTGATCGGCTTTGAGCCGAAACAGCGGTGTGAACGACTCCATCTTTTCTAAAAGATTGGCTATGAACCGCCTGATGCAGTTAATATTGCCGATCAATGATTGAAGCTGCTTCTTGTCCTTTGGAGGTTGTATCGCCTTGATAGCATTGATGCTTCTTGGGGTAACCTCAATTCCTCTTTCATGAACAAGAAACCCTAGAAATTGCCCGGCCGATACGCCGAACACGCACTTCAACGGTTTCATCTTCAGGCCATATTTTCTTGTCCGTTCCAAAACTTGCCTCAGATCGGCTATATGGTTCTCCATCTCCTTGGACTTGACCACGACGTCGTCGATGTAAATTTCCACCAGGGAGCTGATCATGTCGTGGAAGATGTAGTTCATGGCCCGTTGATATGTTGTCCTAGCATTTTTCAGCCCAAACGTCATAACGACCCATTCATACAAGCCGATCGCCCCAGGACATCGAAAGGCAGTTTTGTGAATGTCCTCTTCGGCCATGAAGATTTGATTGTAGCCTGCATTGCCATCCATAAAGCTAATGATTTTGTGGCCTGATGCAGCGTCTACGAGCAAATCGGCTATGGGCATTGGGTATTCATCTTTGGGGGTAGCCTTATTCAAGTCTCTGAAATCGATGCATACCCTGAGTTTGCCATTCTTTTTTAACACTGGGACAATGTTTGAGACCCACTCGGCGTATCGGCACGGCTGAATGAATCCAGCATTGTATAGCCAAGTTATCTCGGCTTTGATCGCATCATACATATTGGCTTTGAACCTCCTAGGAGGTTGTTTGAACGGCCGATAGCCTGCCTTGATTGGCAGCTGATGAACAACTATAGACCAGCTAAGGTCAGGCATCTCGAAGTACTCCCAAGCAAAACAATCTTTATATTCTTTTAACAAATGAATCAGCTGGGATCTACATTGAGAAATAAATTTCTGCTAATATACGTCGGCCTAGGCCTGTCTCCAGAGCCTATGTCTATTTCTTCTAATTCGTCGCCCGATGTAAAACCCTGCCCTAGCTTGCCATCGTCTTCGTCCACGGTGTCCGTGCCATAGACGTTTGAGCCCTCCACGATGTCTTGCTCAAAGCAGCAGCTGCGGCCCGTCATCTCCAATCGGTTGTATGGCATAATCAGACACTTTTAGAAAATCGGCTTGCCAGACTTTCCCAGACAAACATCAATGCCATCGATTTCCCAGAGTGGCAAATCGGCATTGGCGAGACTTACTGACCTGTCGGCTGGTACAATCTCTATCTTGTCGCCGTCCCATTGAAGTAGACACTGATGCATAGGGGAAGGGACGCAACAGTTGGCATGTATCCAATCCCTCCCGAGCAGCAGGCTGTAAGACCCCTTCCTGTCGATGACAAAAAAGGTTGTGGGCACAGTCTTGTTGCCGAAGGTCAGCTCGACATTCAATACGCCCTTGGTCTCTGATGGGTTGCCGTCGAAGTCCTTTAATACCATGTTAGTCTTGATCAGGTCTTCGGCTCCCTTTCCCAATTTCCTGAACGTTGCATAGGGCATCAGATTTACTGCGGCTCCTCCATCTACTAGCATTTTCGACATCGGCTTGCCGTTAACGAAGCCTTTTATGTACAACGGCTTGAGATGCTGATTTTCGATCCCCTCTGGCTTATCGAAAATCGCTTGATCCGGGGATAGTGCTAGCTTGACCAAGGCGTCTTCAATATTATCTGCATCGGCTTCAGGAGCACCGAATTCGGCTGGCAACACGAATACCATATTGACCGATGTAGAGACTTTGCCTTTTCCTTTGGCTGCCCTCTTGGCTTGATCGGCTGAACTCTCTCTGGCTTGCTCCTCGTCGGTTGTAGCGGTTTTCTTTTTGGGGATCCATCGCCTTTTGATTTTACCCAGCCGACGACGTTGTTCTTCGATCATCTGCCGAACTTCCTCTTCCCTTCCTTCGCGTTTTAGCCTTTGAATTCTATGTTTCTGCGTTTTGGTGAAGAGGTCAGAGGGGCACTACTGGGGGTTGGCCAATTCTTCTTCATCGGCATCTTCTTCATCGTAGTAGTCATCGTTTTCGTCTTCGTCGAAGAAGTCTTGATGGATCGGCTCTAGCCGATCGTGAATGGACTGCCGGTGCCGGTTGAGCTGTATAGGCCTCGGGACGAACTGAGTGGGGCTGGTGATCGGCCGGCTTCTGTGTTCGTCCTTGCGGTACTCGCTGCAGGCCGGGCAATTCTCTAGCGTCGGCAGCCTCATCCCGGTTTCCCAGCAGTGCCTGAAAAATTCACAATGCCAATGGGGATCGACACCACCGTGACTCCCGTCGTGGGCGGCCTCACGTTTCGGCTCTTGTCGATAAAACCTTTCAAACCGAGCCTCTTTCGCCAAGATTGCTGCTGGAGGCGGCGTCGGCTGTTCGTGTTGATCGGCCGTTGATCAGCCGATCGGGCAACGGGGCACACCATGTTGATTGGCGCGGCTTGGCTTCTAGTCGGCTCATCTTCTGCATTGACCCCTTTCAACGTTTCGGCTAAGCTGTATGTCATTCTGCGCTGCCGATCAGCTTGCCCAAGGCCGGTTTGAACCATATTGATTGGGAAGGGGTTGGAATCTACCTTCATCGGCGAGTGGAATCGACGAACTTGAGTTTCCGGCCTCTATTGCCGATGGATCTACTCTCTGAAGACTTTACAGTCGTTGGTGGCATGGGATGTAGAGTTGTGCCACTTGCAGTACTTTTTCTTCTTTAGTTCTTCGGCCGATGGGATCACGTGGTTCTCATGAAGCTGGATCTGTTTCCCTTTGAGCAATAAGTCAAAAATCCTATCGGCCTTGGTGATGTCAAAGTCATATTTTTCCTCTTTGGTTGTCTTTAGCAGCCACTGACAGACGATGACCTTTTTGTTCTTGGCCCATTCGGCTGCCGCTACCTCTGCGTCATCGTCGTTGGAATCGGAGTCTGACTCAACGATGACTTGAGTTATGTTTTTGACGGCCTTCCTGGTGTCCTGAAATCTTTGTTCATGGGCCGTCACTTTCTGTGCCAGATGTGCCAGGCTGTCGAAGTCTTGAGCGGAGAAGCGCTCATGGATCAGCGCGATCAGGCCATGGAAGGCCAAATCGGCTAGCTGGGTGTCCGACAGCACCAGGCTGTAGCATCGGTTCCTCATCTCTCTGAAGCGTTGAATGTATTCTTGAACTGACTCGTTGTGCTTCTGCCTGATACTAGTGAGGTCCGACAACTTCATTTCATGGTTGCCGGTGTAGAAATAGCTATGGAATTGTTTTTCGAGATCGACCCAGCTCTGAATTGAGTTGTAAGGCAGTGAAGAGAACCAGGTGAAAGCCGATCCCGAAAGAGACAAAGGAAACAACCGGACTCTCAGGGCGTCTGTAGCTGATGCTTCGCCGCATTGCGCCAAGAATCGGCTGACATGCTTGTAGGTTGACACATTGTCTTGTCCTGAGACCTTCGAGAAGTCTGGGACTTTGTACCGGTTGGGCAGTGGAATCCGCTCAAAATGCTCCGGATAAGGATATCGATACATGTTCCTTGACTCCTTTGGCTTGAGGCCGAATTAATCGCGCATGACGTCCGCAATCAAATCGGCCCAGGTCCGGTTGTCCTGCTGTATCGGCTCATATAGATCATATGGTGCGGGTGCTTGCCGATACAGCGGTGGTGGCGTCTGGCACCTGTAGTGATGATCTTGATGGCCTCCTTCATACTGGTATTGGAGTGGATGGCCAGCAAGAGGCGGCCGATTTGCCGGTGGTGGCGTTGGTGGACCCGAAAACAGCTGTCGACCACCGGCGTTGTACTGTCTGTCCAGGCCAATCTGGGCAACCGGCTCCAACTGCCGATTGTCGTCGAACATGTTGGCGATCTGATCTTGGGGCAGCGGTTGTTGTCTATTCAACATGGTGATCATTGGTCTCGCAGCCGATCCGATCGGATTCGGCTGGCTGAGGGCCCCTCCTAGCGGCCCTGGTTGTGCTGGTGGTGGAATCGGCCGATTCTGGGTGGCCAACGTCCTGTAACCAGAAAACTGGCCGTCTGTGAAGTATGTCGGCCCCCGCTGCAGTTGGTCAGCTATCTTGGCGTCGACCACAGTAGCAATCATGTTGTTAAGGGTGTTGACAAGGATGCTACTCTGGTTGACCAGCACGTGGTGGACGGCCAAATAAATTCGGTCTTGCAAAGTATGCAGGCCCGAATCGTCTTGTTCTTTGATCGGCTCTTCAGCCTTCTGTTTGCCCTTTGATCCACTGGAGGAGGACGCCTTGAATTCGTCCATGCTGAACTTGTACTTCTGATGCACGGCTCCAGACCTTATCTGGGTAAAAGACTGTAGGTAGTTGGCCTGGAGCTCTTCTACCATCTTTTTGTAATTGGCTTGCTGTTCAGCCGATAATTGCTCCATCTTCACAGGCACGATGTTGTACTGAGAAACACTGGGGCTCTTGAGGTCGACCATCTTGTCAGCTGTGTCGATGCGTCCAAGCCGAGTTGACAGAGATAGTCCCACTGGGCGTGCCAAGAAGCGTGTTGACGAGAAATTTCTCTCACGCGCTGGTCTGGGAGATCTGCTTAACTCCAGTGTAGGTCCTTCTCGGCTACCTATGCTGTACAAGGCATGCCAGTTGGTTTGATCTGTTAACCAACAAGAAAAATAGAGATATATGCGTTAAGTGTTAGGTCAGATCCTACTGGATCGGCTGCAAGAGTCAATTTACATATATATGTTATCCCGAAGTGTATTTAGACCAAGTGGCTAGAATAGATCGGCTGCGCCGAGACAGTATTAAACACTTAATCCAAATATACAATGGGATAATAAATATATGCTTTAACAATCTAGTCGATGTCGTAAATCCAACTGTGAATCGGCTAATACTCCGATTTATCTTATGAAAATATATTGATCTGAGCTAAATGCGCTAAACCTAGATCAGTCGGTTGTCGGCTGTAGCTGACAAACTGATTCTGGCTTAGGGCATTTAACTAGAGCAAGATCTTAATATAAGATGCGGTTTTAATGAATCTGATAGCAAAATATACCAAAAGAATAATAAAACAGATAATGTCGGGTGAAACCCCGGCACTGTCTCTAAGCAATATACATATGGCCGAATAGATCATAAAAGCTCTAAAAACGACTTAATAGATCAATGTTGATGCAGCATTAAGTATAAAAAGACCAGTCTGATCTACTGTAGCTGATGTAAATACCTCGAGACGGTGGATATCGCATATAATTTAGGCCAACCCTTGGATCTAGCTCTATCGACTGCTGGTTCTTGACAGAAACGAGCCGATGTCGAGATAGATCTAAACATTGTTCTAGATTATATGCGATATATGATAACTAGCGCAGCATAAATCATCGAATTTAGAGTGTCATAACGATGGAAGCATTAAATTCGACGAGATATGCCACTAATGACAAACATTTACCTTAACTTGGGGATCAAAACGATGCAGCCCGAAGCCGGATCAGTTGTTCGTCTGAAGAAAAAGGAGGTGATGCGCCGAAGGTTGTATTGATTGTGAGAATGTTTGATTACAGGGATCTCGGGTCCTATTTATACCCAAGAATAACATTATCTGTACAGACCCTGGACTCTATCTAAACTACTATTTAAATTACGACAATATCCCAGGAAGGACCCATGCCGCATTACAGTAAAGAGTCTAAACAAATTCCTAATTTACAGATACAATTGTCATTACAAGACTCTATCCATAGATGGCAATATCTTTTAACGCGCAATTTGGAAACCGAATCTTCTATTCATCCTCAACCACTTTTATCGGAAACGGTTTTATCCTCTCCTCTGACTCCGCATCGGCTATCGGCTATCCTCGTTCGATCCAACCTCACCCGATTGTCCTCGTAGCCGATCGTTACTCAGCCGATTTGAGCATAGCCGATGCAGCCTCTGCTTCTCCGCATATTATTCCACCAATCCAATTTCGCTTCAAATTCGACCTTGAACCTAAGGATTTGGTTACCAAATTTGGTCGTTAACAGCGATACACGAAGAGATTTTTCCAAACGAACGCACCCAATCCACTTCAAAATGTCAAAAACTCACGTTTTGGTTCTTTTTGAACAATTTCGTTCCGGTGGAAAACATCGCATCCACATGAGCTAATATCGCCACTATGTGGCTTTTGTCGTGCGAGTCATGGAGAGATTTTTCGAAACGAATGCACCCAATCCACTCCAATATGTCCAAAAGTCACGTTTTGGTGCTTTTTGAACTATTTCGTTCCGGTGGAAAATATCGCATCCACGTGAGCCAATATCGACACTAAGTGTCAAAAGTCCGCCGCGCGATACACGGAGAGATTTTTCCAAATGAACGCACCCAATCCACTCCAAAATGTCCAAAACTCACATTTTGGTGCTTTTTGAACTATTTCGTTTCGGTGGAAAACATCGCATCCACATGAGCCAATATCACAACTAAGTGCCAAATGTTTGCCGCGGGAGACACGGAGAGATTTTTCCAAACGAACGCACCCAAGCCACTCCAACATCTCCAAAACTCACGTCTTGGTGCTTTTTGAACTATTTTGTTCCGGTGAAAAACATCGCATCCATGTGAGCCAATATCGACACTAACTGTCAAAAGTTCGCTGCACGAGTCACGGAGAGATTTTTCTAAACAAACACACCCAATGCACTCCAATATGTCCAAAACTCACGTTTTGGTGCTTTTTGAACTATTTCGTTCCGGTTGAAAACATCACATCTGTTAGTGATATGCCCTAGAGGCAACATGGAGATGTTGGACATCATAGTCAATGTTTATGTACAAATGAATACAGTATTATTCAGTTTCATGAAATAGACAACTTATATTGATCAATAAGTATGTGAGTTATTTATGAGACTCTATATGTATGAATCTATTTCTAAAGGATCCCTGATCATATATCATGTTATTGGAACAAATATCATTCTATGATCGGCATGTTTATGTATTGATGATCATGTCTCATAGATCATGGTATGGAGATACCAAATCAATATACGTGGACATGTGTTAGAGAACACATTGTTGGATAGACCCACCATGAGACACTACAGGAATTATTGTGTCATTAGTTGGTCTCAGGTAGTTTTGCTACAAAGTCCTTAGACCTGAGATCATCATGGATTTCAACATGTGTAGTAGCCTACTTTGGGACTACCAAACGCTATTCCGTAACCGGGTAGTTATAAAAGTAGTTTTCGGGTTTGCTATGAAACATGTAGTGGGATGTGAATGATCAAGATTGAATTTGTCCCTCCTTTGGAGAGATATCTCTGGGCCCCTCGAGGTAATGGATTATGGAAGTGCATGGCCATGCCGAGTTGATTGAGGAGTCAATCAACAGATAGATAATCCAATATGGTTCGAGTGAATGGTTAAGCTATTGAAGGGATGACACACATCTTGCCTATAGCTTAATTGGTATCGTGAGGCAAAGGGATTTGTGTACATATTAAAGGTTCAGAGTCGATATTATATTCTTGTATACTATGGTGTCAATATGTGCTGCTTGGTGCTTTTTGAACTATTTCGTTGCGGTGGAAACATCACATCAACAAGAGCCAATATCGGCACTAGGTGACAAAATTTCGCCGCGCGAGTCACGGAGAGACTTTTCGAAACGAACGCACCCAATCCACTCCAATTTGTCCAAAACTCATGTTTTGGTGCTTTTTAACTATTTCGTTTCGGTGAAAAACATCGCATCCACATGAGCCAATATCGGCATTAAGTGTCAAAAGATTTCCGCGTGAGTCACGGAGAGATTTTTTTGAAACGAACACACCAAATCCACTCCAATATGTGAAAAACTCATTGTTCGGTACTTTTTGAACTATTTCGTTTCGGTGTAAAACATAGCATCCACGTGAGCCAATATCGGCACAAAGTTCGCCGCGCGAGTCACGGAGAAATTTTTAAAATGAACGCACCCCAGTCCACTCCAATATGTCCTAAACTCATGTTTTCGTGCTATGAACTATTTCGTTCCGGTGGAAAAATATCGCATCGACGTGAGGCAATATCGGCATTAACTGTGAAAAGTTTGCCGCGCAAGTCACGAAGAGATTTTTCAAAAGAACGCATCGGATCCACTCCAATATGCCCAAAACTCATGTTTTGGTGCTTTTTGAACTATTTCGTTCCGGTGGAAAACATCGGATCCACATGAGCCAATATAGGCACTAAGTGTCAAAAGTTCTCCGCGCGAGTCACGGAGATATTTTTCGAAACGAATGCACGCAATCCACTCCAATATGTTTAAAACTCTTCTTTTGGTGCTTTTTGAACTATTTCGTTCCGGTGGAAAAATATAGCATCCACGTGAGCCAATATCGGTATTAAGTGTGAAAAGTTCGCCGTGCGAGTCACGGAGAGATTTTTCAAAATGAACGCACCCAATCTACTCCAATATGTCCAAAACTCACGTTTTGGTGCTTTTTGAACTATTTTGTTCCGGTGGAAAACATCGTATCCACGTGAGTCAATATCGACATTAAGTGTCAATAGTTCGCTGCGCGAGTCACGGAGAGATTTTTCCAAACGAACGCACCCAATCCGCTCATATATGTCCAAAACTCATGTTTTGGACATTTTTGAACTTTTTCCATCTGGTGAAAAACATCACATCCACGTGAGCCAATATCGGTACTAAGTGTCAAAAGTTCGCCGCGCGAGTCACTGAGAGATTTTTCGAAATGAACGCTCCTAATCCACTCCAATATGCCCAAAACTCACGTTTCGGTGCTTTTTGAACTATTTCGTTCGGTGGAAAACATCGCATTCACGTGAGCCAATATCGGCACTATGTGAAAAGTTCGCCGTGTGAGTCGTGGAGAGATTTTTCGAAAGAAACGCACCCAATCCACTCCAATATGTCAAAAACTCATGTTTTGGTGCTTTTGTACAATCTTGTTCGATGGAAAACATCACATACTCGTGAGCCAATATCGGCACTAAGTGTCAAAAGTTCATCACGCAAGTCACGCATAGATTTTCCGAAATGAGCACACCCAATCCACTCCAATATATGCCAAGCTCACATTTTCGTGCTTTGAACTATTTCGTTCCAGTAGAAAAATATCGCATCCACGAGAACCAATATCATCATTAACTGTGAAAAGTTCACTGCGCGAGTCACGGAGAAATTTTTCGAAATGAACGCACCCAATGCACTCCAATATGTCCAAAACTCACATTTTGGTGCTTTTTGAACAATTTCGTTCCTGTGGAAAACATCGCATCCACGTGAGCCAATATCGGTATTAATTGTGAAAAGTTCGCCGCGTGAGTCAGGGAGAGATTTTTCAAAACGAACGCACCTAATCTACTCCAATATGTCCAAAACTCATGTTTTGGTGCTTTTTGAACTATTTTGTTCCGGTGGAAAACATCGCATCCACGTGAGCCAATATCGACACTAAGTGTCAAAAGTTCGTCGCGTGAGTCACGGAGAGATTTTTCGAAACGAACGCACCCAATCCACTCCAATTTGTCCAACACTCACATTTTGGTGCTTTTGAACTATTTCGTTCCGGTGGAAAAAATCGCATCCATGTGAGCCAATATCGACACTAAGTGTCAAAAGTTCGCCGCGCGAGTCACGGAGAGGTTTTTCGAAACGAACGCACCCAATCCACTCCACTATGTCAAAAACTCATGTTTTGATGCTTTTTGAACTATTTCGTTCCGGTGGAAAACATCGCATGCACGTGAGCCAATATCGACACTAAGTGTCAAAAATTCGCCCCGCAAGTCGTGGAGAGATTTTTCGAAACGAGCGCACCCAATCCACTTCAATATGTCCAAAACTCACGTTTTGGTGCTTTTTGAACTATTACGTTCCGCTGGAAAACATCGTATTCACGTGAGCCAATATCGGCACTAAGTGTCAAAAGTTCGTTGCGCGAGTCGTGGGAAGATTTTTCGAAACAAGCACACCCAATCGACTCCAATATGTCAAAAACTCATATTTTGGTGCTTTTTGAACTATTTCGTTCCGATGGAAAACATCGCACCCACATGAGCCAATATCGGCGCTAAGTGTCAAAAGTTCCCCGCGCGAGTCACAGAGAGATTTTTCGAAACGAATGCACCCAATCCACTCCAAAATGTCCAAAACTCACGTTTTGGTGCTTTTTGAACTATTTTGTTTCGGTGGAAAACATCGCATCCACATGAGCCAATATTGTCACTAAGTGTCAAATGATCGCCGCGCGAGTCGCCGAAACTCTCATTTTGGTGCTTTTTGAGCTATTTCGTTCCAGCGGAAAACATCGCATCCACGTGAGCAAATATCGACAGTAGGTGTCAAAAGTTCGCTGCGTGAGTCACGGAGATATTTTTCCAAACGAACGTATCCAATCCACTGCATTATGTCAGAAACTCACGTTTTGGTGCTTTTTGAACTATTTCGTTCTGGTGAAAAACATCGCATCTACATAAGCCAATATCACCACTAAGTGGCAAAAGTTCGTCGCGCGAGTCACGGAGAAATTTTTCGAAACGAATGCACGCAATCCACTCCAATATGTCCGAAACTCACGTTTTGGTGCTTTGTGAACTATTTCGTTCCGGTGGATAACATCGCATCCGCTGAGCCAATATAGGTACAAAGTTTTAAAAGTTCGCCGCACGAGACACGAAGAGATTTTTCCAAACGAACGCACCCAATCCACTCCAAAATATCCAAAACTCATGTTTGGTGCTCTTTGAACTATTTTGTTTCGGTGAAAAACATCGCATCCACGTGAGCTAATATCGACACTAAGTGTCAAAAGTTCGCCGCGTGAGTCATGGAGAGATTTTTCAAAACGAGCGCACCCAATCCACTCCAATGTGTCAAAAACTGACGTTTTGCTATTTTTTGAACTATTTTGTTCTGGTGGAAAACATCGCATCCAGATGAGCCAATATCGGCGCTAAGGGTCAAAAGTTCGCCGCGTGAGACACAGAGAGGCTTTTCCAAACGAACGCACCTAATCCGCTCCAAAATGTCCAAAACTCACGTTTTGGTACTTTTTGAACTATTTCGTTCTGGTGGAAAACATCGCATCCACATGAGCCAATATCGGCATTAAGTGTCAAAAGTTCGTCACGCGAGTCACGGAGAGATTTTTTGAAACGAACGAACCTGATCCACTCCAATATGTCCAAAATACACGTTTTGGTGCTTTTTGAACTATTTTGTTCCGGTGGAAAACTTCACATCCACGTGAGCCAATATTGGCACTAAGTGTCAAAAGGTCGTCGCGCGAGTCGTGGTGAGATTTTTTTAAACAAGCGCACCCAATCCAGTGGTGAGACTTTTTGAACTATTTCGTTCTGGTCATCGCCATCGAGTGGTTTGACGGGCACAATCCAGGCTGAAGTTGACTGGCAGGCTAAAGGCCCAGCGAGGTCTCGGTTATCTCTCTCTCAGAGCGTTGGATGTCTTGCCATACTTTGGAGAAGGATGGACGAGTTCCATTCGGCTCTTAATTATGTCAAGAGGTCCGAAGGCGTCCCGACAGCAAGTGGTATCAGAGCCAAGACTGACTGTAGGAACCTTTTATGAACTGGGCAATAGAATGGCTTCAAAAGAAAGTAATTTGGAGGATCACTCCCTTACAAAAGTATTTTCGAAAGATGAAATCTAGTCTTACATCTCATCTCTCTTTAGGAAGGTATCTTTCCTACTTACTCTATATTTTGGTTTGAAAAACCTCATCCTGCTTCTAAAAGGCCGGGGAAGACCCTAGAAATATAATAGACATGTGCTAGGGGTAAAGGAAATAAAAGTTGGAATAATGGCAGCCATGGGGAGTTTCTAAAGACCTCTGTTAACAAAATATGAATGTTGACTTTTCTGAAAACGAAATTCAAAGTCCGAGTTTTCTACACTAAGCCTAGAAATGGGGTAGAACGGGATAGGAATAAAATTTGTGTGTCAAAGCCCTAAATCCTTTGACATGTAGAGGCCACCAGATGATGTGAATCCATTGCATTAAACCTATTTTGTATCTCCACCTGAGCACAAAAGATTTTGCACACATGCATCATGTTTTAAAAATGCTGAAAACTTGGAACCCTGCAGATTCCAGAACTCGTAGCAGTCTGCCTTCATAATTTTGTACAGACCAGGATACTGCACCAAAAATTCTGAAAATTTTCCAGATTCTACCCGACTTGATCCTGAAGCCCCATTAATTTTTCCAGAAGTTTTCACGACTGGAGAATAGCGTAAAAATTCGACCAGTACCACCTGCACTACAATTCCAAAACTGCGTCACTTAGATTCGGAGACCATTTTGGGAAATTTCGGGTGTTTAAAATTTTGAAAACTAGGTTATGAACGTGAGACTATAATCAGGGAAACCCCAAGTATGACCCTAGAGCAAGAAAAATCTCCCGTACATCACAGTAGTACTTGTTACCACCATAAAGGTACCTAAAAACAGATTTTGGCTCGGTCTTTTCAAAGATTATTTCTAAGCTTTGCTGCACCACCAAGCCTCTGAACAGCAACAATATATTCTCAAATGTTGTAGGTGACTACCATGTGGCAACCACTAGGTTATTCCGGAGGTTATGAGGAAGGATCACTACATCACATCCTAAGGCTCATGTTGCAGCATCTCGGTTATATTCATCACCCGGACTACCATTTCTTCGTTATGGAACGAAGCTCATCGCTCCGAGCGTACATGGCAGAGTTACGCATACCAGGACGTTGGGCACATGATATCTCTATTTCCAGGCTTATGGCTGGGATGCACCCTCCGCAATGAACGAGGCTGTATTTCAGGCAATTGTGTATCTTCGACACCATAGGCCTGTGATAGATGGATTTTTCTAGTATTTTCCGGCACACACTCTTCAAGCCTCTGCCACTTACTATCCAGGTCTAGAGGGCGAGAGAGAGAGAGAGATTACTCTCCAGAGCTTTTCTTAGCCGGCCTAGTCCGAGCTATGGACAGGTACCTTGCAAGCGCTATGTCGGAATTACGTAGGTTGCAAGCAAGGGTAGTAATGCTGGATAGGCGTATAGAACCACTTGGACATCAAGGGTACTTTGATAACGCCACCATTTATGGAGATCAAGATCTTCAGCCACTTACTGAAACTTTGCCATCTCCAATGGGCATTTATAAAAACAAAAACACTCAAGCCCACATGAGGGTTGGTTTTCATCGCAACCGTCGCACCATGCCAGACCCCGCACTTGTTGGAGATCCAAAGCTGCTAGGACCATTCTATGTGTTCGAGCGGAATGGGAGGCGATATAGTTTGACTATGGCCACTCCAACTACCATGGTGCCAGACCCTCCTATTGGCATCCACATGAGCCAATATAGGCACTAAGTGTCAATATAGGCACTAAGTGTCAAAAGTTCCCCGCGCGAGTCACGGAGATATTTTTCGAAACGAACACACCCAATCCACTCAAATATTTTCAAAACTCACATTTTGGTGATTTTTGAACTATTACATTCCGGTGGAAAACATCGCATCCACGTGAGCCAATATCGACACTAAGTGTCAAAAGTTCGCCGCGTGAGTCGTGGAGAGATTTTTCCAAACGAACACGCCCAATCCGCTCCAATATGTCCAAAACTCATGTGGTGCTTTTTAAACTATTTCGTTTCGGAGGAAAACATCGCATCCACGTGAACCAATACTGGCACTAAGTGTTAAAAGTTCGTCGTGTGAGTCGTGGAGAGATTTTTTGAAACGAGTGCACCCAATCCACTCAAATATGTCCAAAACTCACGTTTTGGTGCTTTTTGAACTATTTCGTTCCGGTGGAAAACATCAAATCCACATCAGCCAATATCGGCACTAAGTGTCAAAAGTTCACCACGCGAGTCACGGAGAGATTTTTCGAAACGAACACACCCAATCCACTCCAATATGTCCAAAACACATGTTTTGGTAATTTTTAAACTATTTCGTTTCGGTGGAAAACATCGCATCCACGTGAACCAATATCGGCACTAAGTGTCAAAAGTTCGTCGCACGAGTCGTGGTGAGATTTTACGAAACGAGCGCACCAAATCCACTCCAATATGTCCAAAACTCACGTTTTGGTGTTTTTTGAACTATTTCGTTCCGGTGGAAAGCATCGCATCCACATGAGCCAATATCGACACTAGGTGTCAAAAGTTCATCGCGCGAGTCGTGGCGAGATTTTTCAAAACGAGCGCACCCCATCCATTCCAATGTTCAAAAACTCACGTTTTGGTGATTTTTAAACTATTTCGTTCCGGTGGAAAACATCGCATCCACATGAGCCAATATCGGCACTAAGTGTCAAAAGTTCGCCGAGCGAGTCGAGGAGAAATTTTTCAAACGAGCGCACCCAATCCACTCTAATATGTCAAAAACTCACGTTTTGGTGCTTCTTGAACTATTTCGTTCCGATGGAAAACATCGCAACCACGTGAGCCAATATCGGCACAAAGTGTCAAAAGTTCGTTGTGTGAGTCGTGGAGAGATTTTTCAAACGAGCGCACCCAATCCACTCCAACATGTCAAAAACTCACGTTTTGGTGCTTTTTGAACTATTTCGTTCTGGTGGAAAATATCGCATCCACATGAGCCAATATCAGCACTAAGTGTCAAAAGTTCGCCACGCGAGTCGTGGATAGATTTTTCAAAACGAGCGCACCCAATCCACTCTAATATGTCAAAAACTCACGTTTTGGTGATTTTGAACTATTTCGTTCAGGTGGAAAACATCGTCCACATGAGCCAATATCGACACTAAGTGTCAAAAGTTCACCACATGAGTCGTGCAGGGATTTTTCGAAACGAGCGCACCCAATCCACACCAATATGTCAAAAACTCACGTGTTGGTGCTTTTTGAACTATTTCGTTCCGGTTGAAAACATCGCATCCACATGAGCCAATATCGACCCAAAGTGTCAAAAGTTCGCCGCGTGAGTCGTGCAGCGATTTTTTGAAACGAGCGCACCCAATCCACTCCAACATGTTAAAAACTCACGTTTTGGTGATTTTTGAACTATTTCGTTCCGGTGTAAAACATCGCATCCACGTGAGCCAATATCAGCACTAAGTGTCAAAAGTTCGTCGCGCGAGTCACGGAGAGATTTTTTGAAATGAACGCACCAAATCCACTCCAATATGTCCAAAACTCACATTTTTATGCTTTTTGAACTATTTCGTTCCGGTTGAAAACATCGCAACCACTTGAGCCAATATCGGCACTAAATGTCAAAAGTTTGCCGCGCGAGTCGTGGAGAGATTTTTCGAAACGAGCGCACCCAATCCACTCCAATATGTCAAAAACTCACGTCTTGGTGCTTTTGGAACTATTTCGTTCCGGTGGAAAACATCGCATCCACGTGAGCCAATATCGGCACTAAGTGCAAAAAGTTCGCCACGCGAGTCATGGATAGATTTTTCGAAACGAGCGCACCCAATCCACTCCAATAAGTCAAAAACTCACGTTTTGGTGTTTCTTGAATTATTTCGTTCCGGTGGAAAACATCGCATCCACATGAGCTAATATCGACACTAGGTGTTAAAAGTTCGTCGCACGAGTCGCGGCGAGATTTTTCAAAACGAACGCACCCAATCCACTCCAATTTGTCCAACACTCACGTTTTGGTGTTTTTTGAACTATTTCGTTCTGGTGAAAAACATCGCATCCACATGAGCCAATATCGACACTAGGTGTCAAAAGTTCGTCGCACGAGTCGTGGCGAGATTTTTCAAAACGAGCGCACCCATCCACTGCAATGTTCAAAAACTCACGTTTTGGTGATTTTTGAACTATTTCGTTCCGGTGGAAAACATCGCATCCACATGAGCCAATATCGGCACCAAGTGTCAAAAGTACGCCCCGCGAGTCACGGAGAGATTTTTCGAAACGAACGCACCCAATCCACTCCAATATGTCAAAAACACATGTTTTGGTGCTTTTTAAACTATTTCGTTTCGGTGGAAAATATCATATCCACATGAACCAATATAGACACTAAGTGTCAAAAGTTCGCCGCGCGAGTCGTGGAGCGATTTTACGAAACGAGCGCACCCAATCCACTCCAATATGTCCAAAACTCACGTTTTGGTGCTTTTGAACTATTTCGTTCCGGTGGAAAACATCGCATCCACATGAGCCAATATCGGCACTAAGTGTCAAAAGTTCACCGCGTGAGTCGTGCAGGAATTTTTCGAAACGAGCGCACCCAATCCACTCCAATATGTTAAAAACTCACGTTTTGGTGCTTTTTGAACTATTTCCTTCCGGTTGAAAACATCGCATCCACATGAGCCAATATCGGCATAAAGTGTCGAAAGTTTGCGGCGCGAGACGTGGAGAGATTTTTGGAAACGAGCACACCCAATCCACTCCAATATGTCAAAACTCACGTTTTGGTGCTTTTTCAACTATTTCGTTCCGGTGGAAAACATCGCATCCACAAGAGCCAATATCGGCAGGAAGTGTCAAAAGTTCGACGATCGAGTCGAGGATAGATTTTTCGAAATGAGCGCACCAAATCCACTTCAATATGTCAAAAACTCACCTTTTGATGCTTTTTCATCTATTTCGTTCCGGTGAAAAACATGGCATCCACATGAGCCAATATCGGCACTAAGTGGCAAAAGTTCGTCGCGTGTGTCGTGGAGAGATTTTTCGAAACGAGCGCACCCCATCCAGTCCAATGTTCAAAAACTCACGTTTTGGTGCCTTTTGAACTATTTCGTTCCGGTGGAAAACATCGGATCCACACACTAAGTGTCAAAAGTTTGTCGCGTGAGTCGTGGAGAGATTTTTCAAAACGAGCGCACCCAATCCACTCCAACATGTCAAAAACTCACGTTTTGGTGCTTTTTGAACTATTTTGTTCCGGTTGAAAACATCACATCCACGTGAGCCAATATCGACACTAGGTGTCAAAAGTTCGTCGCATGAGTCGTGGCGAGATTTTTCGAAACGAACGCACCCAATCCACTCCAATATATCAAAAACTCACATTTTGGAGCTTTTTCAACTATTTCGTTCTGGTGAAAAACATCGCATTCACATGAGCCAATATCAGCACTAAGTGTCAAAAGTTCGACTATCGAGTCGAGGAGAGATTTTTCAAAACGAGCGCACCCAATCCACTCCAATATGTCAAAAACTCGCGTTTTGGTGCTTTTTGAACTATTTTCGTTCCGGTGGAAAACATCGCATCCACATGAGCCAATATCAGCACTAAGTGTCAAAAGTTCGTCGCGTGTGTCGTGGAGAGATTTTTTGAAACGAGCGCACCCCATCCACTCCAATGTTCAAAAACTCACGTTTTGGTGCTTTTTGAACTATTTCGTTCCTGTGGAAAACATCGCATCCACATGAGCCAATATCGACACTAAATATCAAAAGTTCGTCGCGCGAGTCACGGATATATTTTTCAAAACGAACGCACCCAATCCACTCCAATATGTCCAAAACTCATGTTTTTGTGCTTTTTGAATTATTTTGTTCTGGTTGAAAACATCGCTTCCACGTGAGCCAATATCGACACTAAGTGTCAAAAGTTCACCGCGTGAGTCGTGGAGAGATTTTTCGAAACGAGCGCACCCAATCCACTCCAATATGTCAAAAACTCACGTTTTGATGCTTTTTGAACTATTTCGTTCCGGTGAAAAACATCGCATCCAGATGAGCCAATATCGGCACTAAGTATCAACAGTTCGCCGCGCGAGTCGTTGAGAGATTATTCGAAACGAGCGCATCTAATCCACTCCAATATGTCAAAAACTCACATTTTGGTGCTTTTTGATGAGGACATCAACACTATCGATACATCCACGCCTCCACATGTACAACTTCATGGTCCAATAACCCGTGCTCGTGCACGTCAACTCAACACACAGGTGAGTTCATTCTTGAGTTTATGTTCCTCGTCTTTATACCCTGGAGACGCGTGCACTCTTGTTTTACTCAGGAACAATGAAGAGAATCCAATGGGGAGAGGATTAGCTCGAGGTGGATTCTGACTGCAGAACAGTGCCAAGTTCTGACGGCCGCCACAACTTCATGCGAACTCTGATTTGGGCGTGCAAGTACTTGATGGAATGGTTATCAAGTCTACTTTTAAATGGATCCGGCCCCATGTCAATATTTGTCCTAGAGCGACCGCAATTATCATTCTTCTACCGAGTGTTTTTCTGTCCTCGGTGCTGCGTCACCTCTTTTGGCCCAATGGGCCGTGTATCAAGTTGGGCCCATTAGGGGTGCGTCCTAGGGTTTAGCACAACCCCAGCACCCCTGTGGTCATCTCTCCCTCTTCTTAAACCTTCAGCCGCCGCCAAGAACGGTGGGTTTTGTTGATTAGAGTTAGCATATTGCTACTTGCACACAACGCGCGTGTCGGCTAGACCGCCTGTCTGTTTGTCTTCGGAACCCCGCAATATTGTGAATTCAGATTGAATCTTTCATCTTTATATCTAGCAATTTATGTGCTTGTTTTACTTGTTCTTGCTTGTTCTTCGATTGCTTGCAGGACGAGTGCCCTAGTGGCTGGGTTGTCGCGCACCGCAAGTTCGCGTCGACCACCAGAGATGGTGTATCGGTTGCTAAGGCGCATCGTCCTTGGACGGTTGTAGTTGGGCCGTGAATGTCGCCTTCGTTTCCCCAATTGAGTTATCTTCCACCTCTCATCGAAAGATCGGGACAAAACCCTAGCGGGTTCACATCAGTTGGCATCAGAGCGCGGTTGATCGGTGAGAGACTTTCTATCCTTTGTTGTTTAATTTTTTTTCCTATAGTCCAGAAAAAGCCAAAAAATAGTGGATTAGTTCTCCGCAATCCTAAAAACCCTTTGAGCCTTTTTACTAGGACTGCTTAGTTAGGGCTTGTTGAGTTTTCGATTGCATGGTTGTGTCAGTGTGCCGGTCTTAGTGTTTGAACGATTAGAGTTTCAAGTTCTTGCCACCGCACATCGCCACCTTCACCACCACTGCCACCACCTTTGTTCTAGCCATCATCACCGCCATCGCTGCCACCCACCAAATCACTTTCCATCCACCAAGTCACTTTCCATCCTAGTTTGATCTGTTGCCTTTGATCCTGTCGCCACTAGAAAGGAAATAGAGCCCTGATTCGAGTGACCTTCCTTAAAACAGTGATATCTTTTTCATACGGACTCAAAATTAGGCATATAATATATCCACAGACATCTACAGAAAAAGTTACATCAAAAAAATAAAAAAAATAAAAAAGTCGCATCTCTCTCCTCGGCACTAGAGAGAGAACAACAAAAAAAGAGGAAAAAAAGAAAAAAAGAAAGGAGAGAAAAAAAGAAAAAAAGAAAAGAGAGAAAAAAAGAAAGGGGCCGACTCGTGAGAACCTTCCTTCCACCTAGTCCCCGTTGTGTCCACCTTCCTGTTATCGTGTCTGTTTGGGTTGTGTCTTGTGGCGTCCTTTGTGGTTAGGCTCGCGTCTCTACTTCGCCTAGCCTAGGACCAGCACGGTACCGACCTTGACCGATTACTTAACTTGCTTTGAGTAACGTGTTTTCTAGTACATCCTTGTGCATTACTTTCAGCCTCCTACAGCTCCACACATACGACTACAGCTTGACAGGCCTTGTTGCTACGACACCGATACACCTCATTCCACGGTTGCAGACTTGTCGGTTGTCGTCACCCCTCTTGTGGGCATGGTAAGAACTGGTAAGAGCTTGTGAGATAAGCTGAGAGTGAGCGCCCTTTAGTAACCACACCCCAATAGTTGTAGGTTTTTTTTTCTCGTCAACTGTTTTCGTTGTTGTTCTGTTATATTAACCATGGCAGGTTCAGAGGAAGAAGATGCATCCCATTCTCCACGCACTAAGCGCATCATACAGCATTTTGCGAGGCAAGTGAAACGGCACACGGAAGGACTTGATGCTAATTTGCAGGTGATGAATGACAAGATTGGGCAACTGGAGGCCACACAGATTGATGCCACAACCAGGCTTGCAGGGTTGGAGACATCGGTTGCGCGTATTGACACCAGTCTTGTTGCACTTGTGAGGCATTTTGTTGACCTCAATGTCATGGAGGGCTCGAACGTCTACGGCATGGACACCACGGACGAAGACGATGGCAAGCTAGGGCAAGGATTTACGTTGGCCGACGAATTAGAAGAAATAGACATAGGCTCTGGAGACAGGCCTAGGCCGACGTATATTAGCAGAAATTTATCTTCTCATTGTAGATCCCAGCTTATTGATTTGTTGAAAGAATACAAAGATTATTTTGCTTGGGAGTACTTCGAGATGCCTGACCTTAGTCGATCTATGGTTGTTCATCAACTGCCAATCAAGGCAGGCTATCGGCCGTTCAAACAACCTCGTAGGAGGTTCAAAGCCGATAACTCGGCTATATGATGCTGGATTCATTCGTCCATGCCGATACGCCGAGTGGGTCTCAAACATCGTCCCAGTATTGAAGAAGAATGGTAAACTTAGGGTGTGCATCGATTTCAGAGACCTCAATAAGGCTACCCCCAAAGATGAATATCCGATGCCTATAGCCGATTTGCTTGTAGATGCTGCTTCAGGCCACAAAATCATCAGTTTTATGGATGGCAATGCAGGCTACAATCAAATCTTCATGGCCGAGGAGGACATTCACAAAACCGCTTTTCGATGTCCTGGGGCAATCAGCTTATATGAATGGGTCGTTATGACGTTTGGGCTGAAAACTGCTGAGGCAACATATCAACGGGCCATGAATTATATCTTCCACGACATTATCGGCTCTCTGGTGGAGATCTACATCGACGATGTCGTTGTCAAGTCCAGGGAGATAGAGGACCACATAGCCGATCTAAAGCAGGTTTTGGAACGGACAAGAAAATATGGCCTAAAGATGAATCCATTGAAGTGCGCATTCGGCGTGTCAGCCGGGCAATTCCTAGGGTTTCTTGTTCATGAAAGAGGAATTGAGGTTACACCAAGAAGCATCAACGCTATCAAGACGATACAACCTCCGAAGGACAAGAAGCAGCTTCAATCTTTGATCGGCAAAATCAACTTCATCAGGCGGTTCATAGCAAATCTTTCAGAGAAGATGGAGCCGTTCACACCACTGCTTCGGCTTAAAGCCAATCAAGCATTCACATGAGGGGCAGAGCAGCAGAAGACCTTGGATAATATTAAGAGTTATTTAAGCTCGCCTCCAGTTTTAATGTCTCCACGAAAGGGAATACCGTTCAAGCTGTACCTGTCACCGATGACAAGTCAATCGGCTCAGTTCGAATCCAAGAGATTGAGGGCAAAGAAAAAGCTATCTTCTATCTCAGCCGACGGTTGTTGGATGCAGAAACGAGATATTTACCAGTGGAGAAGCTATGCGTGTGCCTATATTTTTCATGTTCGAAGTTAAGGCATTATCTGCTATCCAATGAGTGTACAATAATATGTAAAGCCGATGTCGTCAAATACATGCTATCGGCTCCAGTTTTAAAAGGGCGGATTGGAAAGTGGATTTTTGCCTTGACAAAATTTGACCTGAGGTATCAAGCACCCAGGGCAGTTAAAGGACAAGCTATAGCCGATTTTATCATGGAGCACAGAGATGACTCAATCGGCTCAATCGAGATTATGCCTTGGACATTGACATTTGATGGCTCGGTGTGCACCAACGGCTACGGTATCGGATTGGTCAATATTTTTCCTAGGGGGGCAAGCTTTGAATTTGCTTTTTCTATCGACCCCCATGCTACAAACAATCAAGCCGAATACGAAACAGTGCTCAAGGGATTGCGTCTTCTCAAAGAAGTCTAGGCCGACGCCATAGAAATAATGGGGGATTCACTATTGGTCATCAGCCAGTTGTCAGGGGAGTATGAACGCAGGAATGATGCGCTGATGGTCTACTATCAACAATGCCGAGAATTGATGGATAGCTTTCGGCTAGTTACACTGAAACACATCCCTAGAGAGCAGAATACAGAAGCCAATGTTTTAGCTCAAGGGACATCAGGCTACAGGCCGATGATAAAAGAAGTCGAGATAGAAGTCGCTGCCATGACAGCCGATGATTGGAGGTTTGAGGTCTACAGCTATTTACAAAACCCCTCTCAATTGGCTTCAAAGAAATTGCGATACAAGGCTTTAAGATATGTTTGCTTGACGAAGACCTCTACTATCGGACGACTGATGGTGTGTTGCTCAAGTGTCTTAGTGCCGATCAAGCTAAGGTGGCTATCGGAGAAGTACATGAAGGGATATGCGGCACACATCAATCGGCTCACAAGATGAAGTGGTTGCTTCGGAGAGCAGGATATTTTTGGCCGACGATGCTGGAGGACTGTTTCAAGTATTACAAAGGCTGCCAGGATTGTCAGAAGTTCGGCACCGTGCAAAGAGCACCAGCATCGGCTATGAACCCAATCATAAAGCCTTGGCCGTTCAGAGGATGGGGTATCGACATGATCGGCCAGATCAATCCACCCTCAAGCAAAGGGCATAAATTCATTCTGGTGGCAACAGATTATTTTACAAAATGGGTGGAGGCAATTCCTTTGAAAAAGGTGGATTCTAGGGACGCAATCGAGTTTGTTAAAGAGCATATTATCTATCGATTTGGCGTCCCACAAACATTAACAACAGACCAGGGATCTATCTTCATATCGGACGAGTTTGTTCAGTTTGCCGACGGCATGGGGATCAAATTACTTAATTCTTCACCATACTATGCACATGCCAACAGGCAAACAGAGGCCTCAAACAAAAGTTTGGTCAAACTAATAAAGAGGAAGATCTCTGAGTACCCTAAGCAATGGCATAGCCGATTAGCCGAATTATTTTGGGCATATCGGATGGCATGCCATGGGTCTATCCAAGTCCCTCCATACAAGTTGGTCTATGGGCACAAAGCAGTATTGCCATGGGAAAATATCATCGGCTCAAGACGGATTCAGCTACAAGATCAGCTCACAGCCGATGATTACTATCACCTGATGGTGGACGAATCAGATGACCTAGTTTTATCACGGATGAGGGCCTTGGAAAAGGTAACAAGAAATAAGGAACGAGTAGCCTGTCATTATAATAAGAAAGTTATGCCTAAGTCTTTTGAAGAGGGCGAACTTGTTTGGAAATTAATACTGCCGATTGGAACAAGAGATAATAAATTCGGCAAGTGGTCGCCAAATTGGGAAGGGCCTTTCAAGATCCACAAATGCATCTCTAAAGGAGCTTATATGCTAGAGGGTTTGAATGGAGAAGTATTTGGAAGGGCTCTAAATGGAAAATATTTGAAAAAATACTACCCAAGCGTTTGGATCAACTCATGATTTGGCTTTGTTTGTTCAGTCGATTTGTGTTAGCCGATGTTCTGTATTAAAGCGAGCATTGCCTTTAGGTCATTTTTACGCAAAGTTTTTCTCTAATTTCTGCAACCGGCCGTGTTAGCCGACCGCGATAACAACGATGCGCGATTTTGCTAAGGTCCTAATTTTGTCAACGTTGAAGACATCAACAAAATTAGGGGGGCATATATATACACAAAACTTAAGCCGATTACAGAAAGGTGGCATAGAAAGGTGGACGTCAATTTTTTTTCCAGAGTCATAACGTCGGACAAGATTTTACAGAAGCCAATCACAGGATAGTTCCAGAAGGCCGAAGCCGATTACAAAAGTTTGAATCTCTAAGCTATTATAATCGGCTCACTGCTTTAAAAAGTTAGCTATGGCCGACAACGCCTTGCGCCTGATTTGATCTACTTCATCAATGGCCTTAGTGTCGTCGGCATCGGACCCAGTCACTGGCCTCACTACCTTGGTCAAATCCTTCAGATGAGACATGGCTGCCTTGATGCTGGATCGCTTGTCTTTGATCTCTTTAGGCAAGACTGCCATGTATTCTTCTTGCACTTGGATCTCCGTAGTGATTTGGACGAAGTCGGCTATTATTTGATCCCTTCGCGTCCGAAGCTGTTCAAGTCTGGCGGCGGGCTCCGTTTTCAAGGCGTCGAAGTCAGCTTTCTTGGCCTTGATATCTTCTTGACTTGATTTGATTGCTGCCATCAGTGACTGGTTCTCTCGACGATCGGCAAGGCGCTGCTGGGCTCGCTCATACTTTACTTGGTGTGCCTCTAGAAAGGTGGCCGGGACGATCGCGTCGACCACGGCGTCTGGCAGCTGGCTCTGAATTTCTTTGAACTGAGCACGGATTGGGCCGCAGTCGGCTACCAGCGCGTCCAGAGGGACCTCTAGCCGATTGCCGATATTGGCTAGAACCGCTTTAAGGTCTACGTCGAGCGGCACCAGTGCCCTTTCGCGTCCTTCATCAAGGTCTTCAAACTCTGACAAATCGAAGCCCAAGACATCGGCTATATTCTGCAAAAAGAAAGTAACAGTTTAGAAAAGTAACGAGCTTATCAAATCGGCTGATGAGGTTAAGCGAGGCTTACCGTGGGCATCGGAGCCGGAGTAGGTTCCACATCGGCTTGGTCACCACCTGCAGCCGAAATGACTTCTTCGTCAACATGACCACTACCCGCAGCTGACCAGGTGTGCTCACTTGATTCCTAGGGGGCAGGTGTTGGCGCGCGTGGTGGCTGTAGAGAGAGTTAGTTGGTAATCAGCTGAACAATACACGAAGTGAGAAGATGGGGACTTACTGATCGCAGGGGAGCCGATTTCTTCATGGTCACACGTTTAGAGATGCAGAGAAGGCGTGAGCGAATACAGATGAGTGGTTTAAAGAGGGGAAAGGAGTGAAGTTATTTACTGTTATCGGCCGAGCAGGACACCTCGGAAGGCTTGGAGTTTTTTGGACGCTGCTCTCGTTGGCCGGTGGAGTTGCGATATATTTTTTCGAGCTGGAATCGGCTGCGGCTTCATCAATAGCTTCTGCAACTTCTTCATCCTCCACATCTTGAGCCAAGAAGGTGTCCATGACCAGATCAACTGGGCACAAGTCGTCGTCAGCCAGGGCTCGCTTCGCCTTCTTGGCTGCCCTTTTTCTTGCTTCAGCAGCCGGAGTAGCAGCAGCCAATGGCTGGGCCCTCTTTGTCCGACGAAGCGGCTCACGGGTTTGGTCGTGAAGTAGCGTGCCTACCTCGGCGCGTTGAAGCCGATTGGGGATGGCGCCAGCCCACACCCGTTCGGTAGGATGCCGGGCACGTAGTTGATCACCACCCCGCTTCGGCTAACCGGGGGAGGGGAATTGTCGATGTCTGCAACAGAAGAAAATTATGGTTAGCCGATGATATGAGTAATGACCGGTGAATAGAAAAGAGCTAGGAGATGTGCTTACTGATGGAACTCTGTCAGGGTCAATGATGGTCAGAAACATCGTAGCCGATGGTGGAACAAGTGTTGTTTCCACTCGCCCCACCACTGGTTGAAGATCGGCGATCTGGTTATCGCTAGATTGATTCTGTTCATGCTGCCGAGAGGAGGAGTTGAGAGTTGAAGTAGCCGAAACATCATTACGTTGCCTTTGATTCTTCCCCTCGGCTGGATCTTATCGGCAAACCATAAGCCGATGGGCACCTGTCACATTCCAAACTGCCTCGCCGCCACCATGGGGTGATAAAACTCATAAGTTTTTGTGACGTTGCGGCCTTGATGAATGCCGACGGAACGATGCAAGGGGTGATAATGTGACACCCGAAAATCAAAGAATTTAAAATCAGGAATTAAAAATTGGAACCTAAAAAACTTTTGGTATTTTTGAATCTCGCCGTGTTTATTGCCTCTTATTTGCCACTTGGTTGCGTGAAATTAATAAACAGAAATTTATCTATAAGATTGAGAAAAACCAAATAATTTAAAAATCCCAAAGGAAAGAAAATTTCAAAATAAAGGTTTGAAAATAAAAATTATAAAAAGATGTATAGGGAAGTTGATGAGAATTTATTTTGAATCAAAAATCACATCTTTGGGAAAAAGGGAAAATGAATTAAATAAAAAATATATAATATAATATAATATATAAAAAGGGACAAAAGGGTTGGAAACATAAGTTAAAATTTAATTTTTGACTGGGCTAGGTCATATTTCAATTTTAAATGTGAAAGCAAAAAGGAATGGAGGAAAATAGAATTTTATTCCAGAAAATAGAAAAGTCAACTCTTCATTGCGCGCCACCCGTTCGACGCCGTGCACTGGGCCCCAGCACCACCCTCGCCACCGCGCCGCGCGTCGCACCCGCGACCCACGCCGTACCGGCCCCCACCCGCACGTCGCGCCCACTACCGCGTCGCCCGTAGCCGACCGCGCGCGCCGCGCGCTGCCGCGCCGCCCGCCGCCCCACATCGCCGCACCGCACGTTGTTCGCTCCGCGCCTGTCCTCGCCCGGCCTCGCCTCTGCGCGTCGTCGCGTGTCGCCGCACGCGCCGCGCCCACGCCGCGCCGTACAACCGTGCCCATGCCGCCATCGTCACGCGCGCTGTAGCCATGCCCACCGCGCGTCAGCCTCTCCCCCCTCTCCGCGCGTGCCCGCTATTCCCGTGCCACACCGCCATTGCCGCCCGAGCTCAAGCCGAAACATTCCGCTATAAATAGGGCACCTCGGCCAAAACTTAGAATATAAGATTTGTCCCTTATCGTCTCATCTAACTTCCTCCCAAATTTTCCCCAAATTCTATCCGCCCTAGCTCGAGAATTCTACGAAACACCGAAGAACCCTAAACCAGGCCGCCCGGAGCGAGAAGCCAGAATTCGTTCTCCTCGGCCGATTTCGTAGCAAATTGGAGGTACGTTGACAATCTATGAACCCTAAGCATCATTTCCCCTTGCTTGGTCAAGCCGATTTCTTGCCGGAGCACGTCGGCGGCGAGCGTCGCCGAGCTCTTTGTTTAGGCCGCCGTCATGCGCACGTCGCCAGGCCGTCTCGGCTCTTTTTCGACCAAACCGACCCCGTAGTTAGCATCCCCGTGCCCCGTGGATACTCTGGGAATACTTTGATTGGCCGAAACGTCGCCGGATCCCACCGGCACCGTGTGCCACCGCTGCCATGGCCGCCTCGCCGTCACCATCCCTCCCTGTTGCCTCCCCGGTCCGGGCAAGCCCCAAAACGCGATCCCCGTGGTCGGTAGATGGACGAAAACCCCTTAGCTCCCCTAGTCCGCCCTCGTCGCCGTTTGCCCTCCTCCCCGTCGGTCGCCGGCGCTAACAGAGAAGGAGGAGAGAGAACAGAGAAAAAAAGAAGAGAAAAGAAAAGAAAAGAAAGAAAAGAAAAGAAAAGAAAGAAAAGAAAGAGAAGAAAAGAAAAAGGAAAAAATTAGAGAAAATTAGAAAAATTTAGGAAAAAGTTTTGGAAAATATTTGGGGAAAATCTCTAAGCAAAATATATATTTTTCTCTCGGAAACAAATTTGGATTTCAAAAATAATTAGGGACTAATTATTAAATATGAATTTGGAGATATTTAACTATCGCGTAATTTATTTAGCACTCTAGGAATTTATTTATGACTTAGCTTGTCATCAAATATTATTTTTAATATATGGATTTTCTAAACTTCAAGATCCAAATTATTTAGTATAGAGTCTATGCTTCAAGATTAATTAATTATTTGTAGATCCAATTATTTTAACCCTAGGGCTTATCAACCCAATAAAGTTTGGATAAAAATTAGAGGTTAACCATTTCCTTTTCATTATTATATTTTGAGTCACCAACCGTAATATTTCTCAAATTAAAATGTATTAACTCGAGATAATGCCACATCATAGTCGGTTCAAGCAGGACCTCAATTTATCATAATTCGCTCATTCTAACTCGGATTCTAGCCAAACTCGAACGTAAATTCATTTAACGCCGTAGATTCGTCTCAGGAGCCGCTTTTGCAATTTACTTGGCTTTTATTGAATTCTAATCGAATTCAATCCTTCCTTTTCGCTAAAGGGTTACGCGGAGGCTACGCTAGCCGAAAACAAAAACTTTTTACCGCGCAAACCAGGAACACTTGCAAGTAAGGGCTGATAGATCGTTACCGATTGGAGTAGAGTGCAGCGGAATAGCCAATCAGGGCAATCCGATCTGGAACTGTGCTGGCCGATGTCAGCCGATTCCCGGGCACAGCCGATTCACCAGTCAGCCGATTCGCAGATGCAGCCGATTCGCCGAGTCGTCTGACCGCGTTCTCGCGCCTCGCTCCGATGCGCTCGACTGCAGCCGATTCCTCCATAGCCGATGAACAGCGTGCAATGTAGCAGCGCCTCTACCGGTATCCACACGTCCGGGGATAGAACGTCGAACACCCGTGTGCTAGCACGCGATGCAAGGCTAGGGTTTTGGCTCGAAGGTGGGAGGGTCTCCGTGGAGATTGATCTCGGCGACTTCTGTTGCGGATTCGTTCAATGCGATGCAATTGACGTGTCGCAGCTCTCCACCCCTCCCTCCTTTATATAGAGTTGGCCGACTGGGACTAGTGGCCGATCAGGACTCTATTTTGAATCGGATCCTATCCGAATCTCACAGAGTTGGCCGCCCATACGTCGTAAGCCTATAGGACTCTATCCGATCGGATCCCCATCCGATCGAGCCGTATCCGAGTCCAACTCGAATTCCTGCTCTTATCCCCTTAAGCGTGCGACCCTCTAGGTTCAGGTATACTCGGTTTCGGCTATAGTCTAACTTAGCCGATCGTCGGCTCGAGTCCAACTCAGCCGACCTGTCAATAGCGGCGCCTAGCAGCACATATTGACACCATAGTATACAAGAATATAATATCGGCTCTGAACCTGTAATGTGTACACAAATCCCTTTGCCTCACGATACCAGTTAAGCTATAGGCAAGATGTGTGCCATCCCTTCAATAGCTTAACCATTCACTCGAACCGTATTGGATTATCTGTCTGTTGATTGACTCCTCAATCAACTTAGCATGACCATGCATTTCCATAATCCATTACCTCGAGGGGCCCAGAGATATCTCTCCAAAGGAGGGGCAAATTCCATCTTGATCACTCACATCCCACTCCATGTTTCATAGCAAACCCGAAAACTACCTTTATAACTACCAGTTACGGAATAGCGTTTGGTAGTCCCAAAGTAGGCTACTACACATGTTGGAATCCATGGTGATCTTAGGTCTAAGGACTTTGTACCAACACTACCTGAGACCAACTAATGGCACATTAATTCGTGTAGTGTCTCATGGTGGGTCTATCCAACAATGTGTTCTCCAACACATGTGTCCATGTTTATTGATTTGGTATCTCCATACCCATGATCTATGAGACATGATCATCAATCAATAAACATGCCGATCTTAGAATCATATTTGTTCCAACAATATGACATATGATCGTGGATCATTTAGAAATAGATTCATACATATAGAGTCTCATAAATAAGTCACGTACTTATTGATCAATACAAGATGTCTATTTCATGGAACTGAATAACACTTTATTCATTATTACATAAACATTGACGTGATATCCAACATCTCCATGTTGCCTCTAGGGCATATCACTAACATTCGCATGTATGATTAGCATCCGAGGAAACAGGTGTCGACTACGCGGAAGACCCCGTCCAACAAGTGTGCGAGCAAGGCAAGTCATCACTCCCTTTGAACATGTTGATCCTAATTGCAAAATGATATTGATTTAAACTTCAAATATGCATGCTATACACAAAATACCTATGCTTGATATGCCATGCCTTGATATTGCTTACCCTTAGATATAATCTTTGTAACCCTCGATGTGATATAACCGAAGGAAACCTTCGGTAAAATGCTTAGTCATGCTTATACTAGAATCTTGCATACTCATATTTTTACAAAAGCTATATGCTTGGGCAACTACCTTAGGGAAGGAGTTGAGATACGACATGTGGAGACATGAGCACACAATGCCTTGAACATGATGAAAATAGTTTTGATGGAAAAATGAAAGTACAAAACCAATGTTTTAGACTGGGGCGAATGGATGGATTTGGGTGGATTCCAGCAAAGGCAAGTACCATCCCTGGTCAATTAAGGACCGAGCCATGGGACTTTTAACATGGAACGAGACAGTACAACCGTACTTCTCGAATGGGTATAGACCTAGCAGAGTAGATATCCGAGCGGAGGCAGTATCCCTGCGTAGTGGTTCAGGTGTTGGGTTGAGTTAAGGGCTTACCAGTAGGGGATTTACCGTTGGTAGGTACCTGGGTAGAGATCGGGTCATACGACCAATATGAGGAGATGAAGATGAAGGTTGGAAGTTAAAGATGGAGCAAGACTTTCTCTTACCCCGAGAACGCCAGAACTCCTCGCACTGCTAGGAAATGGGAAACGACAGCTAGAGTGCATGAGGACTTAAGTTCATGGAGTGGGTACTGCCAAAGTAAGGTTATCGAAAGGCTTTGCCGTGACCGTCCCATATAAAGGGATGTAGGCTCATTCAATGGGCAGTTGCGGAGTATGTGTAAAGTGTACATCCACTGCAGTGTGAGTAAATCAATCTATTCGAATAGTCATGCTCGCAGATAATGAGCGGCGTGACAAGTTTCTCTTGTGGCTAGACTCATAAATTTTAAAATGATGGGATGGGTTTGCATGTTTATTTTTATGTACTGGTGGACCCACTTCTCGAGATACGAGAAGGGTAGACTCCCCAGAAAACCATGACGACCCAGTGGCGGGAAGCTATCCTTGGGATCACAATGGATGGTGGACAGAACCGTTGCCGACTTAATGAACTATGGTAATAAAACTTGACCAGGCTAGAAGTTAGGCTTGTGAAATGATTTATGAAAATTGGCTTTGTGCAAATAAACCACATCCATCCTTTGAATGACCCTATCATGTGCACCATTCCGTGTTGACTTGCTGAGTACGTTTTGTACTCACCCCTGCTATATGTACAAACATTCATACATGGATAATGAAGACCCTGAAGACCCGTACGCCTACTACCAGGAGGGTGAGGAAGACAAAGATGCCTAGTAGGTCTTAGTCCCTGGTCATTGCCTGTGGCAATCGACAAGCCGCTGCCTTCCACTCCGTTGCCTTACCTACCTTCTGTATTTGGTTGTATCCGGTCCATGAGGACCTATATGTATTAGATATTGCCTTCGGGCCTATTATTGTAATATATTTGTGGTGTAAGACTATTCGTGCACTTTGCACCTGGTAATTTAGTACTGTATTCGTGGGTACCACACTACTCGATCCAGGGAAATGGTACTATGAACACGAATGATTCCAGTTCCAAAAAGGGGGTCTACAGAGCTGGTATCAGAGCAGTGCGACTGTAGGATAAGACCAAATGGTGCCCCACCCCCTGTAGAGCTGGATAAAGGGAACTATGCCTACTTAGGATTATTTCAAATACAAACCATGTCTACAAAACAGAATGTGTTTTCCCTTGTACTCTTGTCCCCCATTTCTCCAATAAAATTATTTTGATATCCCCTCTCTAACTCTAGAATAGTTTCAAAAGCAGATGGCAAGCCATGATCAGAAATGGAACATGGGATGAGTATACCAGGATCCCGACCAAAGAAAAGAGGCGGTGCACAAGAGGAGAAAGTCACTAGACTGGAATATAGGTTGTGATAGCAAAATGATCGTCACAGGCATGGTGTTCACGCCTGAAGATGCTGCAAAGATTCCCCGACACCTAAGGAACAACACCTTCCATGGTGCACGTCAGTTAACCCGACATCTCTAGCTTTATGGACCGCCCAAACCAGAGGATAATACATCAGAAGAGATGTCCTCTGGAGATGATGATGAAGAAAACATGGAAAGCACTAGAAAAGGAGAAATGGATTTCAAGGCATGTACTCGTTGTGGAGAGATTGGACACACTGCAAGCATGTGCAACTACCTCTATCACTGCGGTGAAGATACCCACATGCCGAAGGAATGCCGCCCCATGAGAGCCATTACATGTTTCTTGTGTGAAGGAACAGATCATGTACCTAAGGACTGTCAACTGATTTTAATCTTAGATAAGAGGAAGAAAGGCCAAAATGTATTCTGATGGTCCACCAATCAACTCTTGGTTGGAACCACTAACAGAGAAAATGTTTCTGATCCTGAGATAGCCCCAACCCTGGTAAAGACCATCAGTGTTAACAAAGGCATGCGACATAACCAGAATAGCATACCTCGTGACAAATTGGGTCTGATCTGTTTCAACTGTTGTAAGCTGGGACACTTTTTCAATAAATGCCCCCTTCCAAGACCGGCAAAAGAAGACCGACGTTGCTTCAACTGTGGCGAAACAGGTCATGTATCCAGAAGTTGCCCACTGCCCAAGCGCCATCAGTCTCAAGACAACCGCATGATCTACAACACTGGTATTCCACAGGAATAAAAGTAGCACCCAGATCCTGCGGTTGGTTGGATGATTAGATTGGATATCTGCAAGGGTTTTGGTCTTGCTTTGGATGGTGTTGAGTTGTCAAGGGCCACACCCTGATTTCCCCCTAGTTATGGTGTGGTGTAGAACGATATTAGTGTTGTACTGTATGGGACTGTGCATGGCAATCCGATGTACCCTTATGATGTAACATCTGTGAACTAATATAAAGTTCTATGTTATATATTAAATGAGTTTATTCCACCATGCTTGTTGTGTGCAAAAGATCACTTAAAAATAACTTGAAGTGAAAAAAAATCGATTAGAACCGTGACCTTAGTCGATCCAATCTCTTACCTCATCTATATTCCTCAGATGGCGCACCGTCGCAGAGCCTCAGCAGCTACTGAGAACCCGCCGGAGCCTAACCCCTCCACCCTAGCGGAAGTCATGATTTTACAGACCCAACTACTTCAAGCCATTGCCAACAACCAAGGACAACGCGGAGGATCAAGCTTAGGCGAGTTTATGCGAGCCAAGCCGCCAACATTCTCCACGGCAGAGGAACCAATGGATGCTGAAGATTGGTTGAGGGTGATAGAGAATAAGTTGACTCTCGTCCAAGTACGGGAAGCTGACAGAGTCATCTTCGTCACCAATCAGCTGGAAGGTCCCGCAAGTGACTGGTAGGACACCTACAAAGAGACTCGGGCGGAAGATGCCGGAGAAACGACCTGGGAGGAATTCACGGCTGCCTTCCATGAAAATTTTGTACCCGCCGCAGTTATGAGAATGAAGAAGAATGAATTTAGGAGGTTGCACCAAGGCAACACCTCGGTGCAAGAATATCTTAATCAGTTCACGCAGCTTGCCCGTTACGCCACAAGCGACCTGGCAGACGAAGAAGAGAAGATGCATAAGTTTATCGAAGGACTGAACGACGAGCTGAGAGGACCGATGATCGGTCAAGACCACGCCAGCTTCCAAAGCCTCATCAACAAGGTCGTGAGGCTTGAGCATGACCAAAGGACGGTTGAAAACAACCGAAAGAGAAGGCTTGCTCTGGCCCGTCCAACACAAGGGACATCTCAGCGACCCAAGGGAGCAACATCGTCCAGTTGGAAACCAGCCATCGGGGCGACCAATCGCCCCTCTGCACCCAGCAACGCTAGCAGACCACCTGCCACCCCTTTCCGTACCCCGTCACCTACTTTGGCGGCCCCAGGACTTAAGAATGTGAACTGCTTCAACTATGGGGAGTTTGGACACTTTGCCCATTATTGCCCTAAGCCGCGCAACACCCCCGTCCGTACAGGAGCCAACGCCATTGAAGTACGAGGAACCCCTGCCCCGGCACCTGGATGTGCCCTGTTCAGAACGCCCTAGCCGAAGGAGGCTACCACCGGATTCCGCCGTGGCCAAGTGAACCACGCGCGTGCAGAAGAAGCTCAGGAGGACCAGGTCGTGCTGATGGGTATGTTCTCTATCCATTCTGCACTAATTAAAGTTTTGTTTGATTTTGGGGGTTAACATTCTTTCATAACCTCAAGAATAAGCACAGAACATAACCTATGTCAGGTAGGCCTTAAGAGACCCATGTTAGTACATTCACCCAGGCGAGATATAACCATACCCCATACCTGCATCAATGTACCCGTTCGAATTAGAGACGTAGGATTTCTTTCAAACATCATGGAACTACGGCCACAAACCCTTGATGTCATTCTCAGAATGGACTAGTTGACTAAGAACAAGGGAGTTATAAACTTGGCCGCAGGAGAAGACACCCTGTCCACCCGATGGACTTCATCGACAAGCATAACCATGGATCGAAACTCGATGTTGCGTGAGCGAGCCACGGGATTATTTACCCTACTACCATGATCGGTATGCCAGTAAGTTCAGGATTACCCGAACATATTTCCTAAGGATTTGTTGATAATACCTAAGGCAAATCTTAAAAAAAATTATTTTAAGGGGGGTAGAGTGACATGACCATGGATCTTTAAATTGTGCCCCATGTTGTAGCTAAAAGAAACCAAACCTTCTTCGGATGGTCTCCCGTCAACCATACCCTGGATCACAATCATACCATATAAGGTCACTACCCATCTATGCAATAAAGGTCTCTAAAATTTTGGAGTAGCAAGTCTATTATACAACTTAAGGAAAGCTTAACATTAGACATACTAAATATTGTATGTTTGAAAGATCGTTCTCTAGACGGACACCGCCACCACCTGTTAATCAATTGGACATTACGCCCCATTCTCAGCAGAACAAGGTGTAGATAGATCTGAGTCTCCTCAAAACATAATTAGTTTCATGTGCTTTACAAGGGATACTAGTTGGGATGCAAGTCGCAATCCTAACAATCAATGCCATCCAACCACTCTTCTGATGAGCAAAACCCAACAACAACCTAAATCACCCGAGCACCAATCTAAACAGAAAATCCAATGTGCTCTTGATATAAAAGCAAAAGAGAGATTCGGACAGTGGCCGCCAGATCCATACAAAAGGGGACAAATTCTAGGGACCATCCATTGACTACCTAATCTATTAGTAATCCCATAAAAGAGAGAAAGACAATAGGTGCCAACACGACGAGAAGAGAAACCGCCTCACAAAGGAAATCTTGGTAGCCGTCGTTTGTCACATCCTGCCATAGCCTCCAAACAAAAACCAGTGGGTATAGCACCCAAGCCAGTAAAGTAGTAATAGCCGTTCCGATATACCGCACTTTTGCCCACACCCATCGCCAAGCAGCAACCCCTTTCGCCAGAATGTAGCCTTCGTGATCGAAGAACCTCGACACCACTATCCTCTGAGCATCGTCTCCAGCAGCGAATCCACCCATTGCCTGAACCGATGAGGGAACATCTTCTTCCATCCGGGACCCTGCGACTGCAAGCCCTAACCGCCGACGAAGTCTGCCTCTGCCAAGAAGCCGTCGCTCTACTTCGCCTTCGTCATGTGACCCTCGCTCCATCCCTTCTTCACTCGAGCTACTTCGCCTCCACTCGCTCTCCAATCTACTAACCAGGACAAGTGTGAGAGACAAGCCACCTTTCTCTCCCCTTTCCTTTAGAACTGAAGCAAGGGCACACATCAAAAGATCCCTTGCGAAGATATTAAATTAATAGAAGCCCTAAGTCTAGAGTACCTAGAAGGTTTTTAAAAAAGGGTAACATAGTTATCTGAAACAAAGAATCGCAAAGACACGGTAGGGATCACCTTAAGAACTCCGTGATAGATTTCTGCATATCCTAAAACAAGTATCCTATCCATCGTTTGTTGGGATGAAGTCCTAAATAGATCAGTCCTTGATAAACCAACAGACTTTCAACCACAACCCAACCCAAATCTCAGGGACGAGATTTATTGTTAGGGGGGTAGGTTTGTGACACCCTGAAAATTGGAGAATTTAAAATTGGGAATTAAAAATCGGAACTTACAAAAACTTTTGGTATTTTTGCATCTCGCCGTGTTTATTGCCTCTTATTTGCCAGCTTGGTTGCGTGAAATTAATAAACAGAAATTTATCTAAAAGATTGAGAAAAACCAAATAATTTAAAAATCCCAAAGGAAAGGAAATTTCAAAATAAAGGTTTGAAAATAAAAATTATAAAAAGATGTACGGGAAGTTGATGAGAATTTATTTTGAATAAAAATCACATCTTTGGGAAAAAGGAAAAATGAATTAAATAAAATATATATAATATAATATAATATATAAAAAGGGACAAAAGGGTTGGAAACATAGGTTAAAATTTAATTTTTGACTGGGCTAGGTCATATTTTAATTTTAAATGTGAAGGCAAAAAGGAATGGAGGAAAATAGAATTTAATTCGGGAAAATAGAAAAGTCTACTGTTCATTGCGCGCCACTTGTTCGACGCCGTACCCGGGGCCCCCAGACCACCCTCGCCACCGCGCGCCGCGCGTCGCGCCCGCGACCCACGCCGTACCGGCCCTCACCCGCACGTCGCTGAAGGGTTATGCGGAAGCTACAATAGCTAATAACAAAAAAAATCTGCTGCGCAAACCAGGAACACTTGCAAGTAAGGGTCGATAGATCATTACCAATTGGATAGAGTGCAATGGATTGGCCAATCAGGAGCTATCCGATCCGGAATAGTGCTGGCCGATGATAGCCGATTTGTCGATAGCCGATTCCCGCAAACTGATAGACGATTCCTGGGAACAGCCGATTCACCAAGTAGCCGATTCGCCGAGTCGTCCGACCTCGCTCGCACGTCTCGCTCCGATGCGCCCGACCGTAGCCGATTCCACCACAGCCGATTCGTAGCTGACGAACAACACCGCAACGTACCAGCGCCTCTACCGGTATCCACACGTCCGGGGACAAAACGCCTAACACCCGTGTGCTAGCACAAGATGCAAGGCTAGGGTTTTGGCTCGAAGGTGGGGAGGGTTTCCGTGGAGATTGATCTTGCCGACTTCTGTTGCACTAAATCAGATTGATTCGGTTTATCCAAAATACATGTCGCGGCTCTCCACCCCTCACCCCTTTATATAGAGTTGCCGGTTGGGCCTAGAGGCCCATCGGGACTCTATTTTGAATCGGATCTTATCTGAATCTCATAGAGTTGGCTGGCCAGACTTCGTAAGCCCATAGGACTCTATCCGATCAAATCCCTATCCGATCGAGCCGTATCCGAGTCCAACTCGAATGCCTGTTCTTATCCCCTTAAGCGTGCGACCCTGTAGGTTCAGGTATACTCGGTTTCGGCTATAGTCCAACTCAACCGACCGTCGGCTCGAGTCCAACTAAGCCGACCGTCAATAGCGGCGCCTAGCAGCACATATTGACACCATAGTATACAAGAATATAATATCGGCTCTGAACCTGCAATGTGTACACAAATCCCTTTGTCTCACGATACCAATTAAGCTATAGGCAAGATGTGTGTGCCATCCCTTCAATAGCTTAACCATTCACTCGAACCGTATTGGATTATCTGTCTGTTGATTGACTCCTCAATCAACTCGGCATGGCCATGCACTTCCATAATCCATTACCTCGAGGGGCCCAGAGATATCTCTCCAAAGGAGGGGCAAATTCCATCTTGATTATTCATATCCCACTACATGTTTCATAGCAAACCCGAAGACTACTTTTATAACTACCCAGTTACGGAATAGCGTTTGGTAGTCCCAAAGTAGGCTACTACACATGTTGGAATCCATGATGATCTCAGATCTAAGAGCTTTGTACCAACACTACCTGAGACCAACTAATGGCACATTAATTCCTGTAGTGTCTCATGGTGGGTCTATCCAACAATGTGTTCTCTAACACATGTCCACGTATATTGATTTGGTATCTCCATACCATGATCTATGAGACATGATCATCAATCAATAAACATGCTGATCTAGAATAATATTTGTTCCAACAATATGACATATGATCAGGGATCGTTTAGAAATAGGTTCATACATAAAGAGTCTCATAAATAAGTCATGTACTTATTAATCAATACAAGATGTCTATTTCATGGAACTGAATAACACTTTGTTCATTTGTACATAAACATTGACCATGATACCCAACATCTCCATATTGCCTCTAGGGCATATCACTAAGAGTCACGCCCACTACCGCGCCGCCCGCGGCTGCCCGCGTGCGCCGCGCGGGCTGCCGCTACCCCCCGCGTGCACGCGTTGCCACTGCCCCGCACGCTGCATGTCGTCGCTCCACGCCGCACGCGTTGCCGCGCCGCCCGCTGTCCCACATCGCCGCGCCGCACGCCGTTCGCGCTGCGCATGTCCTCGCCCGGCCCGCCTCCGCGCGTCGCCACGTGTCGCCGCACGCGCCTCGCCCACGCTGCGCTGTACCACCGTGCCCATGCCGCCATCGTCACGCGCGCTGTAGCCGTGCCCGCCGCGCGTCAGCCTCTCCCCCCCTCGTCGCGTGTGCCCGCTGTTCCCGTGCCGCACCGCCATTGCCGCCCGAGCTCAAGCCGAAACATCCCGCTATAAATAGCGTGGACCGTTAAGTGGCGGGCCCACGCCTTAAACTTAACGCCGTGGGCACGGACACGACGGGAACCCACCCACGTGGCGTAATACCGTTGTATTGGACAGGCTAAGTCACCTAAACTACCACATCAGGGCATAAAGGAAGCTCCTCTGAGTTATAAGAACTCATACACTTCGGCCTACCTAAATGTAAGGCTAAACCACAAATAGTACACTAAGCTAGGGCTATCTCATACTAACACATGTGGTTGTACTGTATTCGAGATGAATGTACGTGGAGTGAAGTCCTTAGGGTAGTGTGGGCACACACTCCCCCTATCGGTATACAACTAGTCACCACATGTATACCACTTGCGGCCCAAACTTGAAATTCACATTTGTCACCCTTTCTTTTGGCAAGTAACATTTTTAGAAGAGAAATTTTTAAAACAAAACTTAGGCACTTTGCCCAATGAGCATAGGAAAATGGCACTACAAGCAATACTAAGCATAGGGGTGAATCATCCAGAGTTTTAGATATTTCAAACACACATTAACATCTTGATCATTCCTAGGGTTAGGGATTTGGCTAAGTAATTATGTGGAGTTTGAGATGGCATGCAACATAGGTGGTTGTACTATCCATTTTTTTCAAGATTTTAGTGTCGTTATAACAAACATCATGCAAAGTTTCCAACCATTTTGAAATAACCTCCATAAATCTAGGATCAAAGTGTTCAAAGGGCTCCTTCTTCTTGTTCGTTCAAATACGCGGAGTCTTGGTAAAACGTCGGCGATTTGTCTAATGCATACATACAACAATTTTAGATTGCATGCATTTATGAAAACTTTCATGAGCTAAGATGAATGCATATGAGATGAAAGTGTTTTTGTTTCAGATTGACATATTAGGTAAAGTTTTTATTTTATTCATTCCTACCTAAAGTGAAAGATTTTTATATATCGTCCCTTTTATAGGTCAGGTATTTTGCTTTGCATTTCCTAAATTACTTCAAGGCTAAACTATAGGCTTTCTGGTATGTAAATTATTTTTAGCTAATAACGCACAGAGAGGTGGTCCTAACAAAATTTAGTATGAATTTTTAGGAATTTTAATGGTTTCCCTAAAAATTTAGAAGTTGGGGTGCACTAGAATAACTCTTTTTCTTAACAGATCTATAAGTGATTTATTTACCACAGAAAGTACCTAGTTTCCTAATTTTATCGTAAAGTACATCTTTCACATATTCTACAGAGTCTTGGTTCACCTTATTCGGAGCTAGGATGATTTTCCTATGATTTTTATAAGTTAAACATGCTCTATTTTGCTAGGTTCATAAAATGGATTTTTTTATAAACAAATCTTCTACTGTGTGTAGTTGTTTTTATTTCACAATCCTAAACTTCATAATCTTGCGGATCTAACGAAATTTGTCCCGAGTCAAAATGTGCTATTTTCAATTTTCTATGGATTTTCATAGTTCGGCTACTTCTCTGTTGGAAAATTCCTATTCGGATTAAATCTTTAATTCGCGTGGGTCCTACATGTCGCGGCAGCGGCGTTTAAATGACTTAATGTTGTGCCTGACTAAGTGGGCCCCGGCTGTCAGTGACTCGAGGTGAGGGGAAAGCAAGGCAGCGGCGCATGGCGAGTTTCTCGCTGGCGCCGGCGTTGAACGGCGGCCGGTAAGCAGTCGCGCCCAAAAGGAAAGATGTAAAGTAGATCACGGCGAAGCTAATGAGGTCTTCCTCATGCTTTGCCACTACCGGAATGGTCGTCGGCGATAGTGCAAGCGGTGTCGTGGTTCGGGAGGAACATGCATGTGTGATTCAAGCTATCGGCTTGCCATGCATGTACCAGAAATAGCTAATAAGTGTCCTAAGGAAGCTTACCGAGCAAACGCGGGGTTCTAGCATGGTCGAGATGACGCTGGCACCGTGCGGGGTTCCAAGGCGGCGGCGGTCCTCACTTCGGGTGAACGTCGACAGGGAGCTATGGTGGCCGGCTGTCAAAACCAAATTTTGGCCCTTATTATGGTGAATCTGGAGATGCTCTGAACCAAAGGAATCGGTCTATGACTTACCAGGGAGGAAAAGAGAGGAGGTCAATGGAGGCGGTCGGAGTTGGGGAAGAAATGGGGAACTTCCTCCACAGAGCAATTCACGGTGATTCCTTCGTTTTTAACCAATGTCAGGCATCAAGTAACAAGATGGCGAGAGGATTTTGGCAATGGATTACCGTGGAGGGCCGGCGACGAGCGGGTGGTTCGCGGCGATCGGTCCAGAGCGCGCAGTTCACGTGCCTCGGCTCGGTGGCGTTCCCGATCGCCGGCTACATCATTTGGAGTGGGATTTGGCCATTAGAGAGAGCAAAGAGCAGGGAGTTGGGAACGCACATTGCTCAAGGGAGTAGATCACCGGAGTTCGAATGCGGTTGCATCTTGCTCGCCAGCGGAGAGGATTCCTTGGAGGCTTTGTGGCATTCTCGGGATGTTCAGCGTTGGTTTCTTCGTGGAACATGACAAGAGCGAAAAGAGGTCTGTGGTGGTCGGCTGGTCGGGTTTGTATGCGATCATCGACGGCGCGCGGGAGAGAGAGCTTGGCGCGGTAGTGAACGACGCGTGCGCTGGCGCGTTCCTCGCGCTCGACGCGTGGTCCCATGCATGGCGCGCACGTGGGACAAGGTGGAGTGCAGTGTGTCACTGTCGTCATGGCCCCACTGGTCAGTATGGCCCGCATTGCAGTGAGCAAGCGGAGGAGAAAGGGAAATCCTATAATTTTTCTAAGTCCCGATACAGTGGCAACTTTCCGACTTTAGGCTCCATTTAAAAATATTTCCAGGCCGATTCAGTGGCGGTGCCCTATGGCAAACTTGTAAAGCGTGACTCAAACTACAATACTGCCAAATTTCACCATCTGGGGTTCGCTGGATTCGTTTTGGCAGCAGCTCAAGTTCAGCTTCAGCTCCAGAGTTCTGTTTCTATCAGCTTTGACACTTAGAAAATTTCTTAGGGTCAAGTCTAGATTTGAGTTATTAGCTGCTTCTCACCTTTGTAATGTGTTCCCTTTTATATTTTTCTTGGGCATTTTCCTGAATTTTCTTTGGACACCTTTTGTTTTAATTCCAAATGAAAATTATGCCCCTATTATGCACATGCAACTTTCTTTTATACGAAAATCGAATATCCGCACCTCACACTAATGAAAACTTTTGGTTCAATATTTACATTATACTTTCTCTCTCGCTTTATCAGATACATGATTTGTCAGGATGTGACATTGGATCTCAACCCCTGAGTTGCTCTTATGAGGGGAAGAAGAATCGGTTGTCTGCAAAGAAAGAAGACATTGGTTAAATGTTGGGCAAGAGTCAGCCGACGTTTTTTTTTAAAAAATTGATAGAGAAAAGAGGTACTTACATCAGGGATTGCTTCTGGAAGGAGCGTGGTGAGGTACATAGAAGATGGTTGATGGAAGATGTGTCTTTTCAGCTCAACCCACCATCTGTCAAAGGCTGAACTCCTCTTCAAGGCTAATTCCAGGGTGCCTATGCTACCAAGAGGGGGGCCCTCTAAGTTCATCAGCCGATTCATCATTAGTCTTAAAGTAATCTCGCCCCTTGTCTCAATTTTGTGTGTGAAATATAGACCAATCGGCAGTTGTCCTAGCCCAATCTGCCTGGCAAACGATGCTGGGTGACAGAATTCATAGGACTTGGAGACATTTTTGCCTTGGTGGATGCCGATCGATAAGATGCAAGGAGTGATGGCAGTGGTGAGAATTTCCCTTGGTCTTCCGAATTCTTCAGAATTGATCTCATCAAGGTTGAAGTTTGAGGGGAGTTCAAACTCTGTGCAGCCTGAATAGAAGAACTAAGTCCGATTGCTCTTTGCAAATCCATCATAAAACAAAGTGAACCAATCGGCTAGGAGTTGGCTCAACAACTTGGACCCAGGGTGAACAGAAGCGGCTTCTCCAAAAGACATACACATACGTGTAGTCACTTATTCGCCGTCATCATTCACAATCGGTTTTGCCCTTGGGAATTTGGATCAGACAGATTGGGTCGGCCAGTAATCCTTTGTGTCAGGAGGACTAACCATAGCTGCAAAAACCACCAAGGTCCTCCGGTTCTAATGATTGAGTTGGCGGCAATCTTAGCCGATGCTTCGTTCAGTGTTTGGTACAGATAGCCGAATAGAAATTTCCCTAAGGGGATTTGTTCCTTGGATACTAGGGCTTCGGCTATGAGCTACCAATTATCTGTGGGACCACAGCTAGATCCACAAAAGACATACTTTTCCAGCCACATCATCAAGAATGCAGTATGTTCTCTGGGGCTAACCGATCCAGTGCCCATGTTATGGGTAATATAGCCGTTCCAACCCCCAATGGCTCTTGTTTTGAAGGAATATTGGCACTTGCCGTCCAATCGGTTAGGGTTAGCCGATGACATGATGTCTAGCCTAGTTATCATGACTACATCGATTAAGGTTGGGGTCATGGGCCCTTGCTGGAAAAGGAAGGCATTGAATGTATTGTTCCAGAAATATGTGGCAGCGGACATAAGGGGCTCATCCTTTGGTTGATCAGCTATGGTAAGAGCTAAGCACCGAGCTATGCCTATTTCTTCCCAGTGAACTTGTTTGTTGGCCACCATCCTCTTATACCAGGCTGGCCAAGATTTGTCCGTTGAGGGCCAAGACTTGAAAGTTTCGTTCGAATGTGCAGTGCTAGGGTTTGAAATCCTATAGGGCATCCTATTGGTTTCGGCATTGATAACTTCGGTGGGATCTATGTTGCCGATTGGGCCTAGGAAGTACCGCTCGTCATGAAGCAAACTAGGGATAGCAATTTGATGAGCAAGGTGCTATAATGGAAAAGGAAGGTGAATCTTAGAGGACAAAAACGCAGGTCTATAGCGGCAAATAGAAAAGAAAGAGGATTCAGCCGATAGAACTCACCTCGACAAACTCAGCTGATGGGGCGTCGGAAGGAGCAGATGAAGATGCCATTGAAGGAAATGAGCTCGTTGCCGAAAAGGAAGATCGCCGCAAGCTTGTTGGGAGCTCCGAGGAGATCTCCAGAGAGGTTTTGGGGATTTTTTGGCTGAAGGAGTTGGGTGCGCAATTGACGACGTGAGTTTTTTTTATCCATTTTGGGTGTTATTTAAAGAGGCACGGTGTTAACGACCAAATTTGGTAATTTAATCCCTTGGTTTGAAGCAGAGATTGAAGCGGAATCAGAGAAGGTGTGCAATCCGAGAAGAGACGAAAACATAATCGGCTAAGTCTGAATCGGCTGCGGGGCCAGTCGGCTAAGGGTGAATCGGACTGGGATAGCCGATAGCCGATTCTGAGTCAGGATTGAAGTGGGACCAATCCCGATGGAAAGCGTGGAAATAAGGAGTTGGATTCGGTTCCCAAATTGCGCATTAAAGATATTGCCATATATGGATAGAGTCCTGTAACGGCAATTGTGTCTGTAAACTAGGGGTTTGTTTAGATATTCCTGTTGTAATGCGGCATGGGACCATGTCCCGGAATATTGTCGTACCATGCATAGTGGATTAGATAGGAACTGTGGTTCACACAGATAATGTTATTCATAGGTATAAATAGGACCCGAGACCCCTGTAAATAAAACAATCATAATCAATACAACCTCGGCGCATCGCCTCTCATTTTCTTTTAGACGAGTTCTTGATCCGGCTTCGGGCTGCATCGTTTTGACCCTCGATTAAGGTAAATGCTTGTTGTTTAGTGGTTTATTTCGTCGAATCTAGTGCTTCCATCATCATGATACTCTAGGTTTGATGCTTTAGACTGCGCAAGTTATCATATACGACATATAATCTAGAACAATGTCTAGATCTGTCTTGCCATCGGCTTGTTTTTCTCAGGAAACAACAGCCAATAAAGCTAGATCTAGATGTTGGCCTGGATTATATGTTGTATCCACCGTCTTGAGGGGTTTACATCGGTTCATATAGATCCAATGCTATCTTTTTCTACTTAATGCTGCATCATCCATGATCTATTAAGTCGCTTTTAGAAGTATTATGACCTATCCGACTAGATGTAAACTTGTAAAGACAGTGCCGGGGTTTCAGCCGGCCTTATCTATTTAATATTTCTTTTGGTATTATTTGCTATTAGATTTATTAGAGTCGCCTCTTATATTAAAATCTTAATCTGGTTAAATGCTTTAAGTTGGTATCAATCTGTTAGCATTAGCCGACAGCCGATTGATCTAGGTTTAGCTCATTTAGGTATGATTAATATCTTTTCATAAGAAGTATCAGAGTACTAGCCGATCCACAGTTAGGTCTACAGTATCGGCTGGGCTATGAATCCATATATTTATTATCCTAGTGTATATTTAGATTAAGTGATTTATGATGTCTCGGTGTAGCCGATCTATCCCAATCACTTAGTTTAAATATGCTTTGGGATAGCAAATATATGTAAATTTGTTTCCTTAGCCGATCCGGTAGGATCTAACCCTAACCTTAACGCATATTTGTTTGTTTCTTGTTGGTGGACAGATCAAACCAACTAGCACGCCTGTTCACATCAGACAGCCGAGAAAGGGACCTGCACTGGAGCTGAGCAGATCACCCAGGCCAGCGCATGAGAGATTTTTCTCATCAACACATTTCTTGGCACGCCCAGTGGGACCATCAGCAGATCACCAAGCATCGGGCGTGATGGTCAACTTCAAGAACTCAGAGATCACTGAAGAAAACATGACTGCAATCACGATGAAAGAACTATTAGCTGAACAATATACCGACTACAAGAAGATGGTAGAAGAACTGCAGGCCAACTACCTACGATCGTTTGCCCAGACCCGATCTGGGTCTGTCCTCCAGAAATAAAAATTCAACATGGACGATTTCAAGGCATCCTCCTCAAGTGATATGAAAGGCAAACACAAGATAGAGGAGCCGAAACAGGAGCAAAACGATTCGGAACTGCACACTCTACAGGATCGAATCGATTCAGCTGTGCATCATGCACTCATCAATCAGAGCGGCATTTTGGTCAACACCTTGAACAACATGATCGCCACTGTGGTTGATTCAAAGATTGGATCAGCTACAGAGGGGACCGACCTACTTTGCAGACGGCCAATTTCTCGGATACAGGACTTTGGTCACCCAGAATCGGCCGATCCCACTACCAGTGTAGCCAGGGCCGTCAGGAGGTGTCCCCAATCAACCCAATCCTTCTGGATCGGCCTCGAGACAGCCGATCACTATGCTCAACCGGCAGCAACCCCTTTCCCAAGATCAGCTGGCTGGCATGTTCAACAACAATCGGCAACAAGAGCCGATTGCACACATCGGCCAGGGAGGACAGTACAATGCTGGTGGCCGACAGCTTTTTCTAGATCCGCAGACGTCGCTGCCGGCGAATCGGTCGCCTCCCGCTGGCAACCCGCTTCAGTATCAGTACCAGGAAAGCCATCAAGATCAGCAGTATCGGCCTCAAACACCACCTCAGTATCAGTAAGCACCCATGCAGTATGATCAATACAAGCCAATACAACCGGTTTAAGACAACAAGACTTGGGCCGATTTGATTGCCGACGTTATGCGCGATCAATTCGGCCTTAAGCCGAAAGATTCTGGGAATATGTAACGGTATCCATACCCAGAGCACTTTGAGAGGGTGCCATTACCCAACCGGTACAAGGTCCCAGACTTCTCCAAATTCTCGGGGCAGGACAACACTTCAACATACGAACACGTCAGCCGATTCTTAGCCCAGTGTGGAGAGGTATCGGCTACAGATGTCCTGAGAGTTCGTCTTTTCCCACTCTCGCTGTCGGGATCAGCTTTCACTTGGTTTTCTTCGTTGCCCTACAACTCTATTCAGAGCTGGGCCGATCTCGAGAAGCAATTTCATAGCTATTTCTACACCAACAATCACGAGATGAAATTGTCGGACCTCACAAGCATCAGGCAAAAGCACGAAGAATCGGTTCAGGATTACATCTAGAGGTTTAGGGAGATGAGGAATCGATGCTATAGCCTGGTGCTGTCCGATTCCCAGTTAGCCAATTTGGCTTTTCACGGACTGCTGCCGTCGATCCGTGAAAGGTTCTCGGTTCAAGATTTTGACAGCCTAGCCCACTTGGCGCAGAAGGTGACGGCCCACAAGCAGCGATTTCAAGGAAGGTCGTCAAGGTTGCCCACGTCATCGTCAAATCTGATTCAAAAATAAGCGACGATGACGCAGAGGTCATGGCAGCCGAATGGGCCAAGAATAAGAAGGCCATCGTCTGCCAATGGCTGCTGAAAATGGCCAAGGAAGAGAAATACGATTTTGACATCACCAAGGCTGATAGGATCTTTGATTTATTGCTAAAGGAGAAGCAAATCGAACTGCCCGAGAATCATGTGATCCCATCGACGACAAACTCAAGAAGAAGTACTGTAAGTGGCACAACTCTACTTCCCATGCCACTAACGATTGTAAAGTTTTCAGGCAGCAGATTCAGTCGGCGATCGAGGCCAGGAAACTCAAATTCACCGATTCACCTCGACTGATGAAGGTAGACGGAAACCCTTTCCTGGTCAACACGGTTCAATCCAGCCCCAGGCAAGCTGATCGGAAGAACATAATGATGAATAGCTTAGCCGAAACTCTCAAAGGGGTGAAGGCAAAGAAGAAACCGACTGGAGACCAAGCCGCACCAATCATCATGGTGCGTCCCGCTGACCAATCGGCTAATCAACGATTGATCCGCATGGACAGTCGACGCCGCTTTCAACAACTATTTTGGCGAGAAGAAGAAGCTCGGCGCCACAGGCCTTATGTGAGGGAGCCCGAGGTTACAAGCTCCCACTACATTAGGCATCACAACGACTGTGATCCGCACTGGCAATGCGAGTTTTTCCCATTCTGTTGGGAATCAGGGATGAGGCTGCCACGATCGAAAACTGCCCGACCTGCAGTGAGTACCGCGAGGACGAATACAGAGACCCACCGATTCGAAGCCCAACTCAATTGGTCCCTAGGGCCGTGCAGCTGAACCAGACACGACAGTCTGTCCACGATCGACTCAGGCCGATCCATCAAGACTTCTTCGAGGAAGACGAGAATGACGAATACTACGACAATCGGCTAACCCCCAATGGTGCCCTTCTAACCTGTTCACTAAAACTCAGAAGAGAAGAATCCATAGGTTGAAACGCTGGGGACAGGAAGAAGAAGTTTGGCAAATGATTCGGGATCAGCGTCGTCGGCTAGGCAAGAAACAGTGGAGGCCCATGAAGGAAATCGCACCAGCCGACGAAAGCCAAGCCGAAGAAAGCCCAGCCGATCAAGCCAGGAGGACGGCCAAAGGTAAAGGAAAAGCTACTGCATCAGTTAATATGGTTTTCATTTTGCCGGCCGAATTCAGCGTCACTGAGGCCGATGCAGATAGCGTTAAGGATGCACTGGCCAAGCTAGCCTTATCTCCAGATAAAGCCATCTTTGACAAACCAGAGAGAAATGAAAACCGGCATCTCAAACAACTTTACGTGAAGGGATTTGTTAATGGAAAGCCGATGTCCAAGATGCTGGTCGATGGAGGGGCTGCGGTAAATTTGATGCCCTATGCAACTTTTCGAAAATTGGGAAAGCGAGCCGAAGACTTGATCAAAACAAATATGATACTTAAAGACTTCGGCGGCAACCCATCAGAGGCCAATGGTGTACTCAATGTAGAGCTGACCGTTGGCAGCAAAACCATGCCCACAACCTTCTTTGTCATCGATGGGAAGGGGTCTTACAGCCTGCTGTTTCGGAGGGACTGGATCCACGCAAATTGCTGCGTCCCTTCCACCATGCACCAAAGTCTGATTCAATGGGACGGCGACAAGATCAAAATTGTACCAGCCGACAGGTCAGTAAGCGTCGCTAATGTCAATTTGCCGTTATGGGAAATCGATGGCATCGATTATTTGTCCGGGAAAATCTGGTAAGCCGATTTTCTTAAAGTGTCCAATTCTGCCATATAACCAATCGGAGATGAGGAGCCGCAGCTGCTGCTTTGAAGGTGTCGTGGAGGGCTCGAGCGTCTACGGCAAGGACACCGCGGACAACGACGATGGCAAGCTTGGGCAAGGATTTATGTCGGCCGACGAGCTAGAAGAAATAGATATCGACTCTGGAGATAGGCCTAGGCTGACATATATTAGTAAAAATTTGTCTTCTCATTGTAGATCCAAACTTATTGACTTATTAAAGGAATATAAAGATTATTTTGCTTGGGAGTATTTCGAGATGCCTGGTCTTAGCCCATCTATTGTTGTGCATCGGCCGCCTATCAAGCCGGGTTATCGGCCATTCAAACAGTCTCCTAGGAGATTTAAGGCCGATATGTATGATGCAATCAAAGCCGAAATCACTCGGCTATATGACGCCGGATTCATTTGGCCCTGCCGATATGCCGAGAGGGTCTCGACAATGTTCCATTGATGAAAAAGAATGGCAAACTTAGGGTGTGTATTGATTTCAGAGATCTAAACAAAGCTACTCCTAAGGACGAGTACCCGATGCCAATAGCCGATTTACTTGTGGATGCTGCTTCGGGACACAAGATTATTAGTTTCATGGATGGTAATGCAGGTTACAATCAGATTTTTATGGCCGAAGAAGACATCCATAAGACTACTTTTAGATGCCCAGGAGCAATCGGCTTGTATGAGTGGGTCGTTATGACATTTGGGTTGAAAAACGCTGGAGCGACTTATCAAAGGGCCATGAATTACATGTTCCATGATATGATCGGTTCCCTAGTAGAAATTTATATCGATGATGTCGTTGTGAAGTCCAAGGAAGTAGAAAATCACATAGCCGATCTCAAGCAGGTTTTGGAGCGGAAAGAAAATATAGCCTCAAGATGAATCCATTGAAGTGCGCATTCGACATATCGACCGGACAGTTTTTAGGGTTTCTTGTTCATGAAATCGAGGTTACACCAAGAAGTATCAATGCTATTAAGACAATACAGCCTCTGAAGGACAAGAAGCAATTACAATCGTTGATCGGCAAAATCAACTTCATTAGGCGATTCATAGCCAATCTCTCAGAAAAGATGGAGCCGTTCACACCACTGCTTCGGCTGAAGGCCGACCAAGCATTCACTTGGGGGACAGAGTAGCAGAGGGCATTGGATAATATCAAGGATTATTTGAGCTCGCCTCCAGTTTTGATTTCTCCACAAAAAGGGATACCGTTCAAGCTGTACCTATCAGCCGATGATAAATCAATCGGCTCAGTCCTAATCCAAGAGGTTGAAGGCAAGGAAAAGGCTATCTTTTATCTCAGCCGACGGCTATTGGACGCAGAAACAAGGTATTCACCCGTGGAAAAGTTGTGTTTGTGCCTATATTTTTCATGTACAAAGTTGAGGCATTATCTACTATCTAATGAGTGCACGATAGTATGCAAAGCCGACGTAGTCAAATACATGCTGTTGTCTCCAGTGTTAAAGAGACGTATTGGAAAGTGGGATTTTGCTTTAACAGAGTCCGATTTGAGGTATCAGGCACCCAGGGCAATTAAAGGACAAGGCATAGCCGATTTTATCGTAGAACACAGAGATGATTCAATCGGCTCACTTGAGATCATGCCTTGGACATTAATGTTTGATGGCTTGGTATGCACAAGCGGATGCAGTATCGGCTTAGTAATTATTTCACCAAAGGGGGCAAGTTTTGAATTCACCTTCTCAATCAATCCCTATGCTACAAACAATCAAGCCGAATACGAAGCAGTGCTCAAGGGATTGCATCTTCTCAAAGAAGTCGAAGCCGACACCATCGAAATAATGGGAGATTCACTGTTGGTCATCAGCCAGTTGTCAGCGGAGTATGAATGTAGGAACGATGTGCTGATGGTCTACTATCAACAATGCCGAGAATTGATGGACAGCTTTCGGCTAGTTACACTGAAACATCTCCCTAGAGAGCAGAATACAGAAGCCAATGATTTAGCTCAAGGGGCATCAGGCTACAGGCCGATGATAAAATAAGTTGAGATAGAAGTTGCTGCCATAACAGCCGACGATTGGAGGTTTGAGGTCTACAGCTATTTACAGAGCCCTTCTCAATCGGCTTCAAGGAAATTGCAATACAAAGCTTTAAGATATGTTTTGCTCGACGAAGATCTCTACTATCGGAGATTGATGTGCTGCTCAAGTGTCTTAGCGCCGATCAAGCCAAGGTGGCTATCGGAGAAGTGCATGAAGGGATATGCGGCACGCATCAATCGGCTCACAAGATGAAGTGATTGCTTCGAGCAGGGTACTTTTGGCCAACGATGCTGGAGGACTGTTTCAAATATTACAAAGGTTGCTAGGATTGTTAGAAATTCGGAACCATACAAAGAGTACCCGCATCGGCTATGAATCCATCGAGGATGGGGCATCGACATGATCGGCCAGATTAATCCACCCTCAAGCAAAGGACATAAATTCATTCTGGTGGCAATAGACTATTTTACAAAATGGGTGGAGGCAATTCCTTTGAAAAAGGTTGATTCTAGGGACGCAATCGAGTTTGTTAAAGAACATATCATCTACCGATTTGGCGTCCCACAAACAATAACAATAGACCATGGATCTATCTTCATATCAGACGAGTTTGTTCAGTTTGTCGACGGCATGGGGATCAAGTTACTTAATTCTTCGCCGTACTATGCGCAGGCCAACGAGCAAGCAGAAGCTTCAAATAAGAGTTTGATCAAGCCGATAAAGAGGAAGATTTCTGAGTACCCCAAGCAATGGCACAGCCGATTAGCCGAATCACTCTGGGCCTATCGGATGGCATGCCATGGATCTATCCAAGTCCCTACATACAAATTGGTCTATGGGCACAAAGCGGTCCTGCCATGGAAAAACATCATCGGCTCAAGACGGGTTCAATTACAAGACCAGCTCACAGCCGATGACTATTACAACTTGATGGTAGATGAATCAGAGGACCTAGTTTTGTCAAGGATGAGGGCCTTGGAAAAAGTAACGAGAGACAAGGAACGAGTAGCCCGCCACTATAACAAGAAGGTTATGCCTAAATCTTTCGAAGAAGATGAACTCGTTTGGAAGTTGATACTGCCGATTGGGTCAAGAGATAATAAATTCAGCAAGTGGTCTCCAAATTGGGAAGGGTCTTTCAAGATCCATAGATGCATCTCCAAAGGGGCTTATATGTTAGAAGGGTTGGATGGAGAGGTATTTGGAAGGGCTCTAAATGGGAAATATTTGAAAAAAATACTACCCAAGTGTTTGGATTAGTTCATGATTCGGCTCCAATTGCTGCTGAATCATGTTAGCCGATGTCTTGACTTGTGCAAGCATCGCATTTAGGCCATTTTTACACTAAGTTTTTCCCCTAGTTTTCTACAATCGGCTAGGTTTAGTCGACGACGACGATACAAGCAGCAGGATGGTGTCAAGTTATTAATTTTGTCGACATCGCAGACATCAACAAAATTAGGGGGGCATATACATACATCAATCAAGAAGACAGATATTTTCAAATTTTTCAGGTTTTCAACACATTTCGAAGACTTCAGAATTGTTGGCAATCAAAGACATTATCTAAAACCAATGTACAAGCCGATTACGTAATAAAGCCAGTTCAGGCCGATTACATCAGGCGTACAGAGTTCAAGACTAAGTTACAGGGCCAAGAATGCGTCCATGGCCGAGATGGCTTCAGCTTGGATCGCCTTAACTTCGTCGACCACCGCTTGATCTTCGACGTTGGAGCCAGGAACCACCTTGGCCGATTTGTGAAGTTCTTTCAAGTGCTTAGTGGTGGCCGTCAATTTGCCTGTCTCATCCTCTCTGGCTTTGGGAAAATTGGCCAGCACCTTTTCTTCGGTAGCAATTTCGGCACGGCATTCTTCCGGCTGCTTCATCAAGTCGGCTTCCGTGGCTCTTAGGCTGGCAATCCGGGTTTGAGTAAGTGATTGGGCTAGCCTTCAGCTCATTCAGCTTCGCCTTCTTAGCCTCCACGCTGATGAGGACATCACCTACTCGGATACAACCACATTGGGAGCTTTTGATTTAAGGTGAATGAATTCTTTATCAAGATTGTATTGATGTTTTTGATGAATTGATGCTGCACCATGATGTGTGTTCATTTACATTTTTAGAAATACACAAGTGGATTAAAAAGAGTGTTAAACACACATGGAAGGCATGGAGGACAAAGGAAATTGATTGGGAGGCAAATCCAAGTATTCCCCACGTCACTTTTGGCCCAAGGAAAGAGATCTAATCCAACACGTTTTGATCCTGAATTCGGACTGCAGGACAACGCTGAATTCAAACGGCCGCCAAATATGCATACATGCTCCGATTTGGGTCCATGAGTACTTGTTAGAAAGCTCTCGGAGTCCTCTTTCCAATGGATCCTTCCTCATTTCCAAATTCCATCCCAATCAGCCACAATCACAGAAAGAAGGTGTTGCGTTACTTATAATGGGCCTATGGGCTTGTAACTTCATCTGGGACCCCGGTCCAAGTGGGGCCCAAGTGGGGTGCGCCCCAACCAGGTGGAGCACGACTTTAGGGAGCCCTAGGTCGTCCTCCCACCTATATATACCCCCTAGCGGCCATAGAACAACTCGGGTTTTATTTATATAAGTTTAGCTATTGCTACTTCCTGATAGACGCGTGTGTCGGCTAGACCATCCGTTCTATTTGATTCGGAACCCCATCTTGTCATTTGAATTCAATTCCTATTTGCAATTTAGATTGCTTTTATCTTGTTCTTGCTTGTTTCTTCAATTTGCTTGCAGGAATAAGGTTGATCTGCATCGGCAAGATCAACAACCTACAGAGAGGTGTATCGATCGCTAAGGTGCAACACAACGTCTCATACGGTTGTAGTCGGATCGTCAACGTTTCTTCCAAATCATAGTTATCATCAACTCACCGAAAGATCAGGACACCCTAGTGCACATCAGGTGAACGGTGCTTTAAAAAGAGAGGAAAAAAGCCACACCAAAAAAAGAAGAAAAAAAGCGAAAAGAAAAAAAAGAAATTCAGTTGTTGCTTTCATTTATCGGAGCTATGCATAGTTGTTTCTAGTGCTATTTTCTTTAAATACTTTAGGTTATGTTCTGTTTGATGACCTTTATGAGCTCAATAATTTGAAGGAAAAATTATTTGCTAAGCCTGATTTGCCATGTCCAACTAATGTTATTTTTCATATCTTTGGCGAATATAATGACAGAAAAACATATTTGGTGCATAAAGCTTATATTTGTATAATCTGAAATATTCTTTTGGGCAACAATACTATGATCAAATAGGGGGCTACACTAACACTAACAATGTCATACAAAGCTTTCCTAGTTTTTTCCCTATGCAACAAGGTAAGCCCAAAGAAGGGGAGCATTGTTGGTCTTGGCCGTGCAGCATAGCCATCGCTCCGTGGTTCAACGTCAAATCAACCACCTCTCAATGCCATTGGAACAAGTCAGGGACGACTTATCAACCACCTCTCAATGCCATTGGAACAAGTCGGGACGACTTGCACCAACAAGGGGAGAATGATGAGGACATCACCTACTCGTATACAACCACATTGGGAGCTTTTGATTTAAAGGTGAATGAATTTTTTATCAAGATTGTATTTGATGTTTTTGATGAATTGATGCTGCACCATGATGTGTGTTCATTTATATTTTTAGAAATACATAAGTGGATTAAAAAGAGTGTTAAACACACATGGAAGGCATGGAGGACAAAGGAAATTGATTGGGGGGCAAATCCAAGTATTCCCCACGTCACTTTTGGCCCAAGGAAAGAAAGAGATTTAATCCAACACGTTTTAGTGCTGAATTCGGAATGCAAGACAACGCTGAATTCAAACGGCTGCCAAATATGCATACGTGCTCCGATTTGGGTCCATGAGTACTTGATGGAAAGCTCTCAGAGTCCTCTTTCCAACGGATCCTTCCTCATTTCCAAATTCCATCCCAATCAGCCGCAATCACAGAAAGAAGGTGTTGCATCACCTATAATGGGCCTATGGGCTTGTAACTTCATCTGGAACCCCGGCCCAAGTGGGGCCCAAGTGGGGTGCGCCCCAACCAGGTGGAGCACGACACTAGGGAGCCCTAGGTCGTCCTCCCACCTATATATACCCCCTAGCTGCCATAGAACAACTCGGGTTTTGTTTATGTAAGTTTAGCTATCGCTACTTCCTAATAGACGCGTGTGTCGGCTAGACCATCCGTTCTATTTGATTCGAAACCCCATCTTATTATTTGTATTCAATTCCTATTTGCAATTCAGATTGCTTTTATCTTGTTCTTGCTTGTTTCTTCAATTTGCTTGTAGGAATACGGTTGATCTGCATCGGCAAGATCAACAACCTACGGAGAGGTGTATCGATCGCTAAGGCGCAACACAACGCCTCGTACGGTTGTAGTCGGATCGTTAACGTTTCTTCCAAATCGTAGTTATCATCAACTCACCGAAAGATCGAGACACCCTTGTGCAAATCACACGCTCTTCACCGCATCTTTGATCTTGGCCGTCACATCGGCTTGGGCAAGTCTTTCGATCATACGTTGCATTGCAAGCCCAAGCCTTGGCCGATGCTGGTCAATGCATACAGCGGCTGATACCTTGGCAACAATTTCCTCAAGGAACTGGCTTTCGATTTTGAAGAACCAGCACTTGGCCGACCCACATTCTTCCATCAACCTGTCTGTGTCGATGTCCAGCCGACGACGTATATCTTGCAGTTTTTCCTTTAGCTCGTCGGCTGGAGCTTTGTCTGGGCTAGTTGCTTCTCCTTCTTCATCACCGAGAAACTCTTTGATGTCAAAGGAGAGCAAGTCGGGCAGAGGCTACAAAGGAAACAACAGGGTTAAGCTGTGATTAGAGCGCCCGATTGCTCAAGGTATGGCGAGGAGAAAGATGGGGATGGACTTACTCTTGCTGCAGGCATCAGATAGGCCTCTTCTTCAACTTCGGCCGGGTCGACGGGAGTGGTGTCTTCTTCAATGGGATCACCAGTCGGAGTTGCTGCACCAACCTGCTCATCGGCTGGCTTTGTGACGTCCTCAGCTTCTTGGCCGCCCACAGCCGATGCCGTGTGCTCGCTTGACACCTAGGGGGCAGCCGACGGAGATGGAGGAGGCTGCAAAAGAAAAGACAAGTGTCAGTTTTTAAATCGGCTGGAATTGGTAAGCTAAAATACAGGCCAAAAGAAATGGTTACTGGTGGAGCGCGACGCGGAGGACGGCGAGACAACTTCTTGACCTAAATAAAATACATTCAGTTAAGTACAAAGTGGTATTATGCTGAAGCTGAATCTAGCAAGACGAGGACTTACCGGCTGTTTCTTCGTGGGAGGACTTGGAACTGGCGGGCTGTCAGCTGGAGGAGTGATTGAGTTATGGCTCGAATCACTTGATTCGACCGCTGCTCCAACAGCCGCTGACATTTCTTCATTTGCAACCTCGTCGTTGAGGAGTTGGTCGACGCTGGGATCCACCGACGGGAGGCTGTCAGCTGGCACGATCAGCTGCTTTTTCTTTTGCTTCTTTACGGTGTGTAGCCGATGGTTTCGCGCTTGGGGCGCTTCTTTTTGCCGAGCCAGTGGCCGGCGTGTCGTCCGTGCAGCAATGTCTTCAACTTGGGCGCATCCCAGCCGATGGCCGACGGAGCTAGCCCACATCCATTCGGCGAATGCCTAGGCGGTACTCGATTGGAGTGCCAAAGTTACTCACCGTGGGCTATTCTATTACTGTTTCCTGCAAGAGGGAAGAAGTTCAAGTGTTAGAAGATTAAATCAGCCGATGATCCAGAAGGAAGAATAGTTTGGAGTTCGGGACTCACCGAAGAGATTTCATCCGGCAAGCAAGAAGGTGATGTAGTGAGAAGACCGTTGGTGAAAGATGTGGTGCTTGATTTCGATCCACCAACGGTCGTAGGCTACGCTCTTCTTGTAGGCAAGCACCATGGTGTCGATGCTGCCAAGGGGGGGATGGCTATGTCCATTAGTTTGCTCATAATTGGGGTCTGGTCTACGATTCCCCTTGTTTCAATCTTATCAGCGTAATAGCAGCCGATGGGCAGTTGCCCAAGTCCAAGTTGCCTGACAGCCGATATAGGGTAGTAGAATTCATAACTTTTGGCCACTGATCGGCCTTGATGGATCCTAGTCGGCAGATACAAGGTGTAAGGGCAGTTGTGAACAATTGTCTGCATTTGGGGTAGTCATCCGAGTTGATCTCCTCCAAGTTGAATTCGACGGGCAACTCGAAGAGTGACCGATCCCTATAGAAGTACCAGTAGCGGTTGTCCTTTGCGAATCCGTCATACAGGGACACGAACCACTCGGCTAGCAGTTCGGCCGATTGTTTTGATCCGGCATGAATGGCCGCTACTTCTCCATAGCTCAGACACCTCGTGGTGGTTATTTCGTTTCCGTCATCATCTTCAATCGGCTCCATTCGTGGGAAGCGCACTTCAGTCAAAGGTGGTCGACCGGTTATTTTCTGGGTCATCAATACTAGCCAGATTTGAAGAAACCACCACGGGTCCCCAGTGTTGACAGAGGCAGCGGCAGCTATCTTGGCGACTGCTTGATGGAGGGTTTGATATAAGTAGCCGAGGAGGTCCTTGCCCAGAGGGATCTTTTTCTTGTCTACCAAGGCCTCGGCTACAACTTGCCAATTGGCAGTCGGCCCACAGCTTGAGCCGCAGAACATAAATTTTTCCAGCCACATCATGAGAAATGCAGCGTGTTCCCTAGGGCCGACTGGTCCATCCCTCATGTTCATGGCCACGTAACCGCTCCATCCCCCTATGGCCTTGGTCTTAAACTGGTGTTGACCTTTCCTAGTCAGTTCTTCAGGGTTGGCCGACGACAAGATATTTAATCCAGTGGTCATTACTACGTCGGCTAAGGTAATTGTCATTGGACCTTGTTGAAACATGAAAGCATTCAAAGTATCGTTCCAGAAGTAGGTCGCGGCTAACATCAATGGTTCATCTTTCTCCATATCGGCCATTGACAAGGCTAAACATTGAGCTATCCCTACTTCTTCCCAGTGGGTTTGCTTGGCCGATTGCATCCTTTTATACCATGCAGGTCAGGACTTGTCCATGGACGGCCAGGATTTGAAGGTTCCAACCTAGTGATTCAGAGAGGGCTTTTTCATGTTGTAGGGTATCCTATCGGTTTCAGCTATTATTATCTCAGTGGGGTCCTTGTTGCCGATAGTTCCCAGAAAGTTTCTATTGCTCTGAGCGAGACTGGGGATGGCTATCTGATGGGACAAATGCTACAATCAAAAGGCACAACAAGTTCATAAATCAGAAACCCTAGAATGCAAAGTTATACATCAAGGCGGTAAAGAAAGGGTTTTTAGCCGATTAGGGCGTACCTCGGGGAACTCGGCAAGTGTGGCAGCCGATGCGGCAGCGGTGGCGGCGGAGGAAGTCATACGTGAGCGGGGGTCGCTAGAAGAGGAAATCACCGCCGTGGGTTTTGAAGGCTAGACTAGTGGCCAGAGAGTTTGAAGGGGTCTGCTAAGGTGGTTGTCTATTTGATGGCGTGACTTGTTTGGCGGCCATGGGAGCAGTATTTAAAGACTTTTTGTAACGGTCGAAGCAGAGTTGCGCTAGGATTGCCCCTGGGATTTGAATCGCCTAAAATCTACAACATTTTATATCGCGGACTTGGGAGGTTGTGTTAACGACCAAATTTGGTAACCTAATCCCCAGGTTTGAAGCAAAGATTGAAGCGGAATCAGAGAAGGTGTGCGATCCGAGAAGAGACAAAAACAGAATCGGCTGGGTCCGAATCAGCTGCGGGGCCAGTCGGCTAAGGGTGAATCGGACTAGGATAGCCGATAGCCGATTCTGTGTCAGGGTTGAAGTGGGACCAATCTCGATAGAAAGCTTGGAGATAAGGTGTTGGATTCGGTTCCCAAATTGCGCGTTAAAGATATTGCCATCTATGGATAGAGTCCTGTAACAGCAATTGTGTCTGTAAACTAGGGGTTTGTTTAGATATTCCTGTTGTAATGCGGCATGGGACCATGTCCTGGAATATTGTCGTACCATGTATAGTAGATTAGATAGGAACCATGGTTCACACGGATAATGTTATTCTTGGGTATAAATAGGACCCGAGACCCCTGTAAATAAAACAATCACAATCAATACAATCTCGGCGCATCGCCTCTCATTTTCTTTTAGACGAGTTCTTGATCCGGCTTCGAGCTGCATCGTTTCGACCCCCGATTAAGGTAAATGCTTGTTGTTTAGTGGTTTATTCTGTCGAATCTAGTGCTTCCATCATCATGATACTCTAGGTTTGATGCTTTAGACTGCGCAAGTTATCATATACGGCATATAATCTAGAACAATGTCTAGATCTGTCTTGCCATCGGCTTGTTCTTCTCAGGAAGCAGCAGCCGATAAAGTTAGATCTTGATGTTGGCCTGGATAATATGATGTATCCACCGTCTTGAGGGGTTTACATCGGTTCATATAGATCCAATGCTATCTTTTTGTACTTAATGCAACATCATCCATGATCTATTAAGTCGCTTTTAGATTTATTAGAGCCGCCTCTTATATTAAGATCTTAATCTGGTTAAATGCTTTAAGCTGGTATCAATCTGTTAGCATTAGCTGACAGCCGATTGATCTAGGTTTAGCTCTTTTAGGTAAGATTAATATCTTTTCATAAGAAGTATCGGAGTACTAGCCGATCCACAGTTAGGTCTACAGTATCGGCTAGGTCATGAATGCATATATTTATTATCCTAGTGTATATTTAGATTATGTGATTTATACTGTCTCGGTGTAGCCGATCTATCCCAATCACTTAGTTTAAATATGCTTTTAGATAGCAAATATATGTAAATTTGTTTCCTTAGTCGATCTGGTAGGATCTAACCATAACCTTAAGGCATATCTGTTTGTTTCTTGTTGGTTGATAGATCAAACCAACTGGCACGCCTGTTCACATCAGACAGCGAGAAAGGGACCTGCACTGGAGCTAAGTAGATCTCCCAGGCCAGCGCGTGAGAGATTTTTCTCATCAACAGATGGTAACGGCCAAAACAGAAATGCTCTAGGTTTTCTCGGAGGATAGGATCACGCAAAATCTGCAACATTAACAATATCGCGAACATGGGGGGCATGTGTTGATGACCAAATTTGGCAAGCTAATCCCCTGGTTTAAAGCTACAATTGGAGCGGAACTGAAGGAACGCGCGATTCTCAGAGACAGCGCATATCGGCTGAGTTCGAATCGGCTGAGGGTCAATCGGCTGAGACCGAGTTGGATGAGGATATCCGGCATAGCCGATTCCGATTAAGATAACAGAGATGACCGATTCCAGAGGAAGGGCATGAAGAACATTATTGGATTCGGTTTCTGGTACTTCAGAGATATTGCCATCTACGGATAATTTCCTGAGAAGGCAATTGTATCTTTAAGTTAGGATATTTTGTAGTTTCCTTGTAGATAATGTCAGTTTAAGCATATCCGTAATTCAATTTGTAATAGAGATAGGAATCATGTCTGTCACGGACTCGTTGTGTATCTGGGTATAAATATGACCCAAGACCATGTAATTATAATTAAACACATAATCAATACAACCTTCGGCGCATCGCCACCTTTTCCTTTAATAGTTTTCGATGAGTTCTTGCTTCTAGTTGGGCTGCATCGTTCGATCTCCAACAAAAAGGTAATTCTTGTCACAGCGGCTTGCGTTCTCGGGATTAGTGTTTCCATCATCATGATACTCTAATCTCGTTATCACAATTTGCGCATTTATCATATATGCTATATAATTTAGGTCAATATTATGATCTAAACCCTAATCGGCTAGTATCAATTGCTAGATGATTGCCGATATGTCTAGATTTCAATGTTAATCTAGATTATATAGTATATCTACCATCTTGAAAAGTGTTCATAGACTTGCATAGATCCTATGCTTCTTTTGGTACTTAATTATGCATTGGTTAGGTTCGATCTATTAAGTCTCCTTTAGAATCATAATAGATCTATCTTGTTTTATGATCATTATTAGAGAAAGTATCAGAGTTTCAGCCGATCTTATTTGTTTTAACTTCTTGTATGTTTTATATTTACTTGATATGTTAATGCTGCCCTTTTTATTAAGATATCTCTATAATTAAATATATTAAGCTTGTAATAGATCTGTTAAGCTATCTTAATATCTGATCGATCCTTATTTAATTTAGCTAGTAGTGATATCTTAGTATAAAGCGGTATCGGAGTACTAGCTGGTACACATTAAATTTATGACATGGGCTATGATTGAAATATATATAATCTGCATATTGAAGTACTCTTAGATTCAAGTGGTTTATACTGTCTCGGTACACTACCGATCTATCCCAATCACTTAGTCTAAACGTATTTTGATATTTGGATTATGTATTGTGAATATCTTTAGCCGATCGATTAGGTTTAATAATATCAGCCGATTCAGTGTACACCGCATCGGCTTAACCCTAGATGATACGTCATCGGCCACCAGCCAACCGGCTATCATTTGCAAACTAATACTTTCCATTGTTTCTTGTTGATTGTAGGATCAAAGCAACTGGCACGCCTACGAACCTTGAATAAATAATTTGGACCTGCACTAGAGTTAAGCAGATCTCTCAGGCCAATGCGTGGGAATTTTTCTCATCAAAGAGGTCCCGGGTGTCTCCAGACAGGCAAGGTATCAGAGCAAATACCGACTATAGGAACCCCTTAAGTTGGTCGTTTAGAATGGATTCTCAAAATTATTTTGAGGGCTTCGCTCTCTCCTACAAACTATTTGCGAAAAACATATTCAATCTTATATCTCGTCGCTCTTTGGAGATTAATCTACTCTATGTTTCTATTTCAAGTTTTAAACTCTTATCTTGCTCTATAGGACCGAAACCTTTTGAAAGTTTGTATTTTTGTGAAAAGGAGTTTTGAAAATACTTAATAATCACCACAAAACAGAACCAAAGTTTTTTTTGAAAGACTTTGAAATCCAATTGCAAACTAATCCTATGAACTAGTACGGATTTGCAAAGTATCGGGTTAGAAATAGCCTCTGGTGAATGAGTTTTGAAAATGGGTTGTTGAAAACATAAAACTTGTTAGACAACATAAGGTTTCCATCTTCTCATGTTATTTCTGCACCAAAAATGAAATTGGGTTGCTTTTGGAGCTCCTTTCTCTCGACTTTTCAAATCTTACGATGTGGCCTACAACGGGTAGTTTGGTATAAAATAGAATTTGTTGAGCTTAAACCTCTAGATTGTTTGCTTAGATAGACCACCCAAAAATTCATCTAGTCCCTGGGACATTCTAACATAACGATACTAAAAGTTGATAAACTTAGCTAACTTAAAACTTGAATAGAAATTCATTTTGTGCCGGTTGTTTGTGTTCTGAAATCTTGAATCAGACTGCTTAATAATTTTTCATAGGCTAGACCCTAGGACATAAACCTGAGAATTTTTACCAGCAACACGTAGACTAACTCAGTAAGCGTTATGAATTTTTTCCTAATTTTTAGACCCCTGCATCATGGTGAAACAATTTAATTAATTAACCTAAGCATGTTCTGGAAATTTGTAGCAGTTAAGTTCATCTCATCACGTAGCTCAAACCTTAATTGATAAAATGTGCACCTTTTTACAGAAGGTTGCCTACATAACCAGTAGACTCCACAAATTTTGGTTGAATTTTTGAGTAATTGCACCATGGCATAAAAGTTCATATAACACTGCATAGTCCTGTCCTGGAATCCGTAGGTCATCTGTTTCACAAATTTGTGTAGCCTAAACCATAGGTGATAAAATCTTGATTTCGTCCGGGTAGCTCACAATCCTGCTCCCTTGCCTCCCTGATTTTTGCTCAAAATTTTGTACCTTTGAAACCTGGCCTAAAGTTCCAGTAAGTACAGCGAAACCAACACTTTCCAGCACTGCATCTTTCGTCTAAATCACTTCCTCCAAAATAATCCATGCATCTAAAAATCATCATGTTTTTCCTAGTCTGTAGACCACCTTGATGGGATGTTGGATATAAATTTTCTCCTATATTACAACAATTCCAGCATAGCTTTGGTTTCAGTTTACACTCCGGGACTGTATGGGACAGCACCTAGCACCTATGTCGGATTAGCTCCTTTCCATCAAGACTTGTTGATAAACCCCAAAGCAAAACTTTATTTTTATTTAAGGGGGATAGTGTATCATGACTATATGAACCCGGAGACAAGTATGTAACCGTTGCAAGCCACCACAAGCCTAAATGGAAAAATATTATACTGGGAACAAGTCATAACCAAACTATGTAAATTATGTTGAGATGGCTCAATGCGCAAATTTTGTGCCCCTTTAAGGTTGGATGCAAGATTTGTACATTGAAGCAACTCACAACCATGGTTTGGAAAGAGCTAAAAATTTGATCTTAGTAACATTAAATTTAGTGCTCTACTACAACCATATTCATTTCTATATATTTTAATCATATTTATAGGCAACACATAAAAATCTTATACATTCGACCAAACAACCTCATCCACACATATAGATCTCATTTTCCTCAAACATAATTAGATTCCTATGCTTTACAAAGGATACTAGTTGGGATACAAGTAGCAATCCTAGCAATCAATACCATCCAACCACTCATCTGACAAGTAAAACCCAACAACAACTTAAACCATCTGAGCACCAGCCTACACCAAAAATCCACTGTGCTCCAGTACAAAAGCAAAGAGAGATTCAGGCAGTGGCCTGCCAGATCCATACAAAAGGGGACAAATTCTAGGACCAGCCACTGACTAATCTATTAGCAACCCCAGAAAAGAGAGAAAGACAATGGGTGCCAACACGATAAGGAGACAAACCGCCTCACAAAGGTAGTCCGAGTAGCCATCCTCTGACACATCACACCAAAGCTTCCAAACAAGGACCAATGGGTAAAATACCCAAGCCAGCAAAGACAAATGGCCATTCTAGCATACCACACACCTGCCTACACCCATCGCCAAGCAGCAACCACTCCCGCCAAAATGTAGCTTCCGCGACCGAAATGCCTCGACACCGCTATCATCCGAGCGTCATCTCCGGCGACAAATCCATCCATCGCCTGAGCCAATGAAGGAACTCCTCGCCCCATCCTGGACCCTACGACTGCAAGCCCTAACCGCCGACGAAGTCCGCCTCTGCCAGCAACCCATCACTTTGCTTCGCCTTCGTCGCGAGACCCTCGCTCTATCCCTTCTCCACTCGAGCTATTTCGCCTCCACTCACTCTCCATCTGCTAGCCGGACAAAGTGTGGAAAACAAGTCACCTCTCTCTCACTTGCCTTTTTAAATAAAGAAATGGCATACACCAAAAGATTCCTTTGTGGAAATATTAAATTATTAGAACCAACTTCTCTAGTACCACTTTTTAGACATCTACCAAAGCCCTCATAGACCACAACCAAGTAAAACCTGCCACCTGTCCACAAAATAAAAGTTTCTAGATGTTTTAAGGTAGCAAGTCTATCATACAACTTAAGAAAAGCTACCATCTTTTGTCAATTCTTAGATTAGTCATGACTTAGAGTTGTCCCGGTTATGGAGAACTAAGAAAAGCTTAACTTTATACCTATTAAATCTTGTATGTTTGAAAGATTTTATAAGAGTAGAAGCTGATAAAACCATGTTATCAGAAACAAAGAATTGCAAAGAAAAGAGTTGGATCACCATTAGGGACTCAGTAAGCAGATATCCTCTCCATCAACCTGTTAGGATGAAGTCTTGGATATGTCCAACCCAGTCAAATAAACAAAATTCCAACCACAACCCAACCCAAATCTCGGGGATGAGATTTATTTAAGGGGGATAGATTGTCACATACCCAAAATTCTAGAGTCAAGAAAATTTTAGTCAAAACCAAATGAAAGTGAAGTTCCTCAATTTGGTGAACTAAAAATTTTTATTTCTAACTTAGGTGAAGTACTTCAACCTATTGCACGATTAAAATTTGAGAACAAATTAAAACTTTTCCATTCCTGACTTAGAACCATGAATGTCATTGAACATAAGTGCATAGATGCGCCTAATGCATGTTTTGGCTTGAGTCCTTTGTGCATTTGAATTTTGATCTCGCATTACATAATAGGTCTCATGAGCACAACCTAAAAGACTTAATTCACTAAACGAGCCTACAGCTAACCTTGGGTCAAAACAAGTGAACATAAAATTTTAAATCCAAGGATCATCTCCTCAACTCAAGATAAAGTTCAATATAACCTTATAATCAAATTAGATGCATTAATGATATGGGAACACATATCCAAAGAAAGGACATCCTAATTCCCTAAAACAATTCATGCAAGATAAAGTCATGGAAAAATTCATGCAAGTGCAAATCAATATATCCAACTCACTGTAATTTTGGTACAATTTAATAACTAAGTCTAACACCATAAACAAATTAGTCAAAACAATCACATAGTAGGCTAATTATGAATTTTTAATAGGCTAAAACGACATCTTGTCTAAAAGTTCATTAAAATGCACATAAGTGTACATGGGAAATAATTTATTGAAATACTAGGTTAATTATCATGAATAAATATAATTTTTATAGAATTTTTCTACTCTGTTTAGGCCTTCTAAAAATTCAAACTAGTTTCCAAATAGCCCATCTTTGTTTATTTTGTGTGAACAATTCACAAATAATTTTCGTGTGCAACCAAAGAAAATGGAATCTAGGTATACTCATCTACCTCCAGTAAAATTTACACTAATTTAGCTGGTCCACATATTAAACTATAGACTAACAAAGATTGGGAGAGCAGAAACATCTGGAAAAAAAACTATCTAAAACCAAGCGTACTCAAGTTTTACCCATACCCTTCTCACATGCCTAGCCTACCATGGCCTGGACCCACTTGGCAGCCCCTTGGCTCATTTTTCATATGTCCCTCACCTTTCATCGGCCACGAACAAGAGAGAAAAGAGAGAGGGCGAGGCACGACGTGTCGCCGACGCGCTCGACACGTGGCCACGACGTGTCGATGCCCAGCGCCTCTCCTCTCGCCCTCAAACTCTCTCAACTACGTCGCCCATCCTCGCTCTCCATTCTGGTGCCAAGAGAACCAAGAGAGAGGGCTCTAGCTGCTCTCCCCGCCTTCATTCCCATCGCTGGCCGCGAAGTAGACGACGTCTCCATTCATCATCGGGCTGCCCTCGCCCTCATCTCATCCTTGCACCATACTTGCCGCACAATGCCGAATCTTTTCCTTTTGGACCCCAACACAATCTGTGCACCGCAGCAACGAGAACACCGCCACGTCCACGGGTGCCCTGGAGCATGCATCGAAGACCGCCGTCGGGATCTTCTCGGTGTTTCGGCCGAACCCGACCACCCCAAGACGAGCCAACGCGCCACCATCATTGCCTCACCACCACGTCCAAAAGCCCTCAAGAACCCCGAAGAATAGTGCACTGAAGAAGGGGGATAGTCGTCGACTTCCTCAACTTCGGCCACCATCGCCATTGCTGATTCCTCTGCAACCGATGAGACACAGTTTGATTCCTTGAACAGGTAGCAGCCTTGGGTCATCAGTAACCAGTGCCACCCCTCTTCTTGGCAGGCGAAAGACCGGAGGGGAGCTATCGCTGTCATCCTACCGTCTTTCGTCGCTGTCGGGCCGTTCCTCGCACAGTCGCCACTGTCCAAGCTTCACCAGCCCACGTGCAACCTTCGATGAGTATCCCAGAGCCCTGTAGAGCACATACATGCATCCACATTGTATGGATCTAGCATCCAAGGCAACATGCACCGCCCACCCGAGAGCTGCCGCCGCTTGAGCTCGCCGCCGACACTATTCTGGCCACCACCGTAGACAAGAAGACCACCGATAGCATCGCCACCTCTCCCTCTACATTCTCTTTTGGTCGCTCCCTCTGAATCGCCGCCGTTCGTCATCAGCGCTGCTACGAACCTCACGGGCCACCGAGCCCTGTCTCTCCTCCCCGATCTCGCTGACGGGTGGGCCCGACCAGATTAGGGCGTGAGGACCGCACTTAGTAACAAACTTAGAAGTTCCAAGGATTAATTAGTAAAATTACAGCACATGACATGTGGGGTCACGGATCTATTTGTAAATAAACTAAAATCGGAGCACTCTTAAGTAAAATTGCAGTTACCACGTGCTAGGGACCTCGGGTTCTAATTCATAGACTCGAGGGGCATTTCTCCAAAATAGCCAGACACTGACCAGTGAACCCCATGAAATTATAATTCAGAAAAAATAGAAGAATATCACTAAAACAATAACTTTTCAACAGAAAACTGTTCAACCTTGAAAAATCTATATAAAATAAAATATAGCTCCTTTTAGGGTGATTCCAGTTGCTATAGATTCATAGTGTTTGAACTTTATTTTAGAAACATAGAACTTAGCACTCACTGTACTTGGTCTCTAAAATTTTGTCTATGTTAAATCACGCATAACGCTTGCAGAAACTTATAAAATGCATATAAAATTCAATTTGACATATTTTTGGGCAAACTTAAATTCTACAGATTCATCAACTTACACCCTCTCATTAGGAAAAATAAAAATATATAGTTACTTTGTACCAAATACCTCTAAAACTATTAACCTTAGAATAACAAGATTTAAGCTGAGCTGAAATTTAGAGATTTATTTAAAATTCATCTTAACTCCTTTATGAGTAAACTCAAATTCTGTAGAATCACCAAAATGCATAGTTTCAAGTAATAGAATAAAAATATATGCCTAATGTATATTAATATCACTTAAATATTTATATAAAGAATAAACCATTTAATGCACACTTCAATTTTGTAAAATTTTGTAGAAAATTTATCTTTAGTCCATTTTGGGTGAACCAAATTTCTGTACTCCCAGCAGGTAATGAACTTCAATTATGTAAAATAAAATATGGTAACTCATATACTAAATGTGTCAATAAACTTTAAATAGATTACTTGGGTGCAAATCACAATAACAAGTTAAGCACTGTATATATATATATATGTATAGATGTATAAATGTAAACTAGTTCTATGTAAGTCAAAATAAAACTTGTTAAACCAGTGGGGCCATAGTTCCATCCCTATCCACTATGATTTATAGCACTTAGCTCAGATAACAAATATCTAAGTTAATATGATAAAATAATGACATCGAACCGCTCTAGTTGCAAAGTATGAGTTAAAATAATAAAAGATCTAAACTTGTAGACTTAAAGTGGGATGAATAGCAAATATATTTAGTTTACTCAACTAAACCAAGATGGTAACATGTTTTGAACATACAACTCTAGAGTCGTGCACACATAGAACACTATATACCTAGAACACATTATAACTTGTAAAATGCATAAGAAATTCTTAGCAACTCCAAAAATTGTGAAACCAAATGCTTCAATATTAGAAAATACAACTCTTCACCCCTGTGAAGACAAAGTTAATAAAAATTGATTTATGGAAACATTCTAGAACACTACCTAATTAAATACTACCTTATACCGAGCAAACATCTAAAATAAATAACTCCCAAATGGAATAAGATACATTATAAATTATTTCACCTAAATTCAACTTAGATCAGTACCTACTCAAATGTACACAAATCATGCATTTTGAATATTTTGGATTTTTGCCTATTCTCGGTGTTTTAGTTCCATACCATGTATTTTGTTTAGATAATTGCATAAACGGTGAAGGAGTGGATTAAGTGCTAACATTTCTCAGGATCAAGGAAAGTTTTTCCTCTCCCATCCTTTGAACACATTGAATCCCATGATTTGAGTGATGAAATTGTTTGTTTCCAAAGTTGCATTTGAACTCAGACTATATCGGTATTTAAACTTTTGTTATGGTAGCTATAACCTATTTGCTTCATTTTCTACCTTGAATAATTGTGAACCTTGCTGTGTGTATCTCTAGAAATCGTTAGAGTGCATTCCTTGTACTCAAATGGGTATATATATATATGTTGTATGCAACTACTTGCTTAGCCTTGCTTAGAATTATGCGAATGCTCATTCCATTGATACATATATATATATAATTTTGATATAAGAACCCTTGCTGAAATGGGTTGATTTTGATGAGTATTTGAGAACTAAAACGTGTGAAAATATGATTTTGACTTGGGCGGCAAGTGGTATGCATATGGTGTTAGTTGTATGCCGATAGGGGGAGAGATGTTTGCCCAAGCCCGTAAGGACCGAACTTGTGTCACCAACTTAAAGTTATCCGTACATCCACATGTGCCAGTTATGGGATGGCCTAAGCTAAATAATCTACTTAGCACCTAGCCTTGCACTATGTAGGCCGGTGTGTATGAGTTCGTATAACTCAGAGGAACTTCCTATTTACCCCGATGTGGTAGTTTAGGTGACTAAGTATGTCCAATATAATGGTATTGTGCCACGTGGGTGGGTTCCTGTCACGTCCGCCACCACGGTGTTAAGTTTAAGGCGTGGGCCTGCCATTTAACGGCTCTAGGTTATATTTTAGTATGCCTAGGATGGAGGAAACATGTATCGTGTTGGTGCAAGGCTAGATATTAAGTGGTGTAAAGGCTTCGTTATGACCTCTAGACCACATTAAACCTGAAGAGTGTGGTAGAGTCTTGCAAACTCAAAACAAACTAGAGTGTTCTTATCATGTGGGTGAAGTTTTACAAACTCTGCAGAGTTCTCTAAAACTAATCAATTAGTCGTGCTCACGGTCAAGAGCGCTTTTGGTGAAGTGTCATGGGTATAGACTTTCTCTTATTTTGAAACTAATAAAATGTGTCGAGTTGTGTGAGTGTGGTGATATATTATGACTTGTTGTCATGGATGACAACAAAATGATGTTAATGATGGAATCTCAAATGAAATTAATGATGAAACTTGAAACTTGTTTTGGTAATTGAATTGTCAACTCCTTTATAAAATAATTATGAAATAAAATTTGCTTTATGCTGAAATTGAGCTACATATATAGCCTCCCTTTGAATATATGCCTTACATGTAGTATGTTAGGTTTGTCTTGTGCTTGCAGTACATTAACTTGTTAATGTACCACCTCTTGCCACTGGATTATCCTTGCTCGCAGGTTTAGACTTAGTCCTTGAGTGATGTGGGTTTTCGATTCGCTTCTTCTAGGACTTGAATTTAACGGGGTAAACCCCTAGTCGGTGTGCTTGTGAATGGGTAGTCAAGCTTCCGCTGTTCTCTGATATATATATATATATATTTGGCCGGTCGGCCTATGTAATTATTAAATTGATGTAAGTCTTTAAGTTTCGTTCATCTTAAATGTGTTTGCTATGTATGTCCATGCTTAAGATGAAAGTGTGAATCTGTGCACATCCTGGGAACTAGATTCACATGAATAAGAGTTGAGGATATTTGAGATGTTGTAGATCTTTAGCCATTTTGTTAAGTCTCCTGAATATATAACACATCTGGTCGCCGCCTTTGAGTGGTTTGACGGGCACATCTCAGGCTGAAGTTGACTGGCAGGCTAAAGGCCCAGCAACGTCTCCAATATTCTTCTCTCGAGGCTCTGGATAATCCATTATATTTGTTAGATGAGTTGAAGTGTTTCTCTTCATCTGGCAAATACAATGGGAGGTCTTGGGTGTCTCCTGACTGCCATTGCTTTCGAAACTCAGAAATCTTTCTTTTAATCAACTTAATCAAACTTTTGTTGGATCCTTCTGCTTGTCCATTAGCTTGTGCATAATATGGTGAAGAATTCAAGAACTTAATCCCCATGCTTTCTGCAAATTGGACAAACTCATCGGATACAAAGATAGATCCCTGATCGGTTGTTGATAGTCTAAGGGACACCAAATCGGTATATAATGTGCTCTTTAACGAACTGAATTGCATCCCTAGAGTCAACCTTCTTCAATGGTATTGCCTCCACCCACTTCGTGAAAAAGTCAGTTGCCACCAAAATAAACTTATGTCATTTGCTTGAAGGTGGATTTATCTGACTGATCATATCGATTCCCCAACCTCTGAACGACCATGGCTTTATTATGGGATTCATAGCCGATGCTGGTGCTCTTTGAATTGCTCCGAATTTTTGGCAATCTTGACAACCTTTATAATATCTGAAACAATCTTCCAACATTGTCGGCCAAAAATACCTAGTGTACCAAAGCAACCATTTCATCTTGTGGGCCGATTGATGAGTACCACATATACATTCATGTACTTCTCCCATCACAACTCTTGCTTGATCGGCACTCAAACATTTTAGCAATACCCCATCAATCGTCCAATAATACAGCTCATCATCCAACAAGACATATCTCAAGGCTTTATATCCCAATTTTCTCGAAACCGATGGAGAAGGATTCTTCAAATAATTAAACACATCATACCTCCAATCATCGGATGCAATTGTAACAATTTCTACCTCGATATTTTTCACCATCGGCTTGTATCCCGATGCCCCCTGAGCCAAATAATTGGCTTCAACATTCTGCTCTTGAGAAATATGCCTCAAAATCACCAACTGAATCCATCAATTCTCGGCACTTCTCTTTGTAGATCATCAATGTATCATTCTTACACTCATATTCCCTACCTAACTGGTTGATAACCAACAAAAAATCACTCATGGTTTCAACAACATCGGCTTCAACTTCCTTTAAGAGTTGTAATCCCTTGAGAACTGCCTCATACTCAGCTTGATTATTGGTGGCATAAGGCTTAATAGTGTAAGCAAATTCAAAACTTTTCCGCTAGGTGATATTATGACCAAGCCGATACCACAACCATGAGTACAAACCGATCCATCAAAAAACAATATCTAACGCACTTTGTCGACCGAGCCGATTGAGTCATCACGATGTTCGACAATAAAATCGGCTATGGCTTATCCCTTGACTGCTTTGGATGATTCATATCTAAGTTCGAATTCTGTTAAGGCATATATCCACTTTCCAACTCTCTCTTTCAGTACCGGAGCCGATAGCATATACTTGACGACATCGGCCTTGCAAATTATGGTGCATTCGGTGTATAACAAATAATGCTTCAACTTTGTGCAAGAAAATATAGGCATAAACACAATTTCTCCACCGAAGAATACCTTGTCTCTACATCCAGTAGACTTCTGCTTAAATAAAAGATTGCTCTCTCCTTGCCCTCAAATTCCTGGATCAAGACCGAGCCGATTGACTTCTTATTGGCTGACAAGTACAACTTGAAAAGCACTCCTTTTTGTGGAGGAATCAGAACTGGAGGAGAACTCAAATATTCCTTAATATTATCCAAGGTCTTTTGTTGCACTGCCCCCCAAGTAAACTCTTGATCGGCTTTCAATCCGAGTAAAGGTGTAAAGGGCTCCATCTTCCCAGATAAGTTAGAGATAAATCTTCTGATAAAATTCACCTTGCCGACCAAAGATTGCAAGTGCTTCTTGTCTTCTGGAGGTTGGATACTCTTGATTGCATTAATGCTCCTTTGTGTTACTTCAATCCCCCTCTCATGAACAATAAAACCCAAAATTGTATACACCGAAAGTACACTTTGTGGGATTCATCTTCAAGCCATATTTTCTTGTTCTTTCCAAAACTTTTCTCAAACCGACTATATGGTCATCAATCTCTTTCGATTTCACTACCACATCATCAATATAAATCTCAACCAACAAGCCGATCAGATCATGGAATATATATTCATGGCCCTTTGATATGTAGCTCCAGCGTTCTTTAAGCCAAAAATCATCACAACCCACTATAACAAGCCGATTGCACCAGGACATCTAAAAGCAATCTTATGAATGTCTTCTTCTGCCATAAAAATCTGATTGTATCCAGCATTCTCATCCATAAAACTTATGTTCTTATGCCTTGAAGCAGCATCAACCAATTGATCGCCAATCGACATTGGGTACTCATCCTTATGGGTAGTTTTGTTTAGATCTCAAAAATATATGCAAACCCTAAGTTTACCATTCTTCTTGATAACTGTAACTATATTAGAAACCCACTCAGCATATCGGCATGATCGAATAAAACCAACATCATCTAATCGAGAAATTTTAGCTTTAATAGCATCATACATATCGGCTTTAAATATTCTAGGTGGTTGTTTATATTGCCGATATCCTGGTTTTATAGGAATACGATATTCTACAATCGATCGGCTAAGCCATGGCATCTCAAAATATTCCCAAGCAAAACAAACTTTGTATTCTTTCAAAAGTATTATCAACTTGGTTCTAAAATGAGAAGATAAATTTTTACTAATAAAAGTTGACCTAGGCCTATCCGCTGGACCTATATCAACTTCTTCCAAATCATTGGCCGACATAGAACCTTGTCCCAGTTTGCCATTGTCGGAGACTGTCCGGACCTATCGTTATCTTTATAAGATGAAGTGAATCACCTCAAATCATCCAACAAACATAATGGAACGTCTGATGTCCCGAGAGAGGGATAAGTGAGACCTTGTTGGGCCTTTAGCCTGCCAGTCAACTTCGGCCTGAGGTGTGCCCGTCAAACCACTCGAAGGTGGCGACCAGATGTGTTACACACTCAGGGGACTTGACAAAATGGCTAAAGATTTACAATATCTCAATTATTCCTAATTCATACTCATGAGAATCAAACTCCCAGGATGTGTGTTAGATTCACATCTCAAGCATGAGCATACAAAGTAAATACAACTAGTTCGAGAAACAAATACGGATTACTTCGACATTACTTATTACAGGCAGATCGACCAAATAGGTATAAAATCAGAGTACAACGAATAGCAGTGGCTTTAGTACCCGCCCACAAGCACACTGACTAGGGGTTTACCCCGTTAAGTTCAATCCTAGAAGAAACAAATTGATCACCCGCATCTCTCAAAAGCTAAATCTAAGTCCTGCACAAAATGGATATTCCAATAGCAAGTGTCAGTACATTATTTGAAATAATGTACTGGCAAAAGCACAATCAAACCTAAGTACATGATAGCTCTACTTCAAAAGGAAGGCTAATAGTAGTTTCAATTTATGGCATAAAGCAGATTTTAGTTCGCAATCCATTTGCAACGTAATTTAAGCAAAGCACTTTCAGCAATGTATAAAATCTTCACGAAACATGGCATGACTACAACATAAATGAGTAGATAACAATCTCTTACCCTCATAGGGGAGTAAGGCAAATTCATTGCATAAAACAACATCTTATTCAGCACAAAACATTTTAGTTTTCAAGAACATTTAGGAAAAACACCAAATCTGAAAATTACACCCATAGCATTTCATCATGCGCTCATGACCGTGAGCACGACTGATCGATTAGTTTTATTAACTCTGCACAGTTTGTACAGCTTTACCCACATGATATGAACACTCTAGTTTGTTTCGAGTTTGCAAGACTCCATCACACTCTTCACGTTGAGTGCGATCTAGAGGTCATAACATAGCCTTTACACTACTTAGTCCCTAGCCTTGCACCAGCACGATACGTGTTTCCTCCATCCTAGGTCATACTGAAATAAGACCTAGAACCGTTAAGTGGCAGGCCCACACCTTAACTTAACGCCGTGGTGGCGGACACGACAGGAACCCACCCATGTGGCACGATATCATTGTATTCGACAGACTGAGTCGCCTAAACTACCACATCGGCCGTAAATAGGAAGTTCCTCTCGGTTATCCGAACCCATACACTTCGGCCTACCAGAGTGCAAGGCTAGGTGCTAAATAGATTACTCGGCTAAGGCTATCCCATACTAGCACATGTGGATGTACGGTAAACACAATGAATGACATGTAGTTCAGTCCTTAATCGACTCGGGCAAACACTCCCCCTATCAACAATGCAAATACATCAATTACATGCCACTTGCCGTCCAAGTCTAAAATCACATTTTATTTAAATTTTATTTCACAAATACTCAGAGGTTCACCTCTGGTTCAAAATATCCAAAAATGATTTTCAAATGGAACAATATTTAATCCATAAACCATGTCTTAGTTTACTATTTGAGCAAGGCTAAGCATTTGCAAGACTTGTAAAAACATACATGGTATAGTCATCTGAGCACAAGTTAAGTACTCTAATTATTTCTAAGGTTCAAGACAGCAAGGGAGTAATTTTCAAAAGGGATTTATGTATTTTTAGGACATAGCTACGATCATAGTTTTAAATTGTCGATAGAGAGAAATGCGCATGCACTTTACAAACAAATCATTTAGCCCGAAAACATAGGAGCAAAGTGTTCAAAGGAGGGGTAAGAACTTGCCTTGGACTTGATAAATGTTAGTCTCTGATCCACTCCATCACCGTTTACATAATCATCTAAACAACATACACGATATGCAATTAAACACCAAAAACAGGTGAAAAACCAAAATGCTCTAAAATGCATGAGTTTTATATATTGAGTAGGTACTGGTTTAAAATGAATTTAGGTGAAATAATTTCTAATTTGTCTTATTCCAATTAGGAGTTGTGAATTTTTGAAGTTCTATCGGTATATGTCGGTATAATTAGGTAGCGTCCTAAAATATTTATGTAACTTAATTTTTATTAGCTTTGATTTCATAGAGGTGTGGAGATAGGTTTTCTAAGACTAACACAATTGGTTTCATAATTTTTAGAGTTATTATGATTTTCTTAGGCCCATTACAAACTTATAACGGGTTCTAGGCATATAGTGTTCTATATATATGGCTTTAGGGTTTTGGGTCCAGAACTTGTTAATTCATGACATAATTAAATAAACTACTTATGTTTGCTATTTATTCCACCCTAGTCTTATAAGTTTATATTTTAGTTTATTTTACCTCATACTTTGCAATTAGAGGTGTTCTTTTTATAGCTTCTAACATACTAATCTAGATGTTGCTATAAGGGCTAGGTGCTCTAAATCCTAGTGAATAAGGATAGAACTATGGTTCCTTTGGTCCAACATGTTCTATCCTAATTTACTTAGGCTAGGATTCAATTAATGTATATACATATTTATATACACATGATGCTTAGCCTAATTAGGGTGATTTGCACTTAGGTTATCTTGTTCAAGGTTTTCCTACATGTTTAGTGTGTGAGTTGCCATTTTATATTTTACTAAATTGAAGTTCATTTCTTGCTTGTTTTATAGAGTCTTAGTTCACTCCAAAAGGATTAAAAATGGATTTACAACAAATTTTTCAAGTTGTAGTGTACTCTAAATTGCTTATTCCTTATATAAATATTTAAGTGATACTTCTATACAATAGGCATATGTTTTTATTTTATAATTAGAAAATATGGGTTTTGGGGGATCTACAGAACTTGAGTTTATTCAAAAAGGAATTAAAATGAAATTTATATAAATCCCTAAAGTTTAGCATACTTATAATTCATCATTTTAATGTAGATGATTTTTAGGGGTATTTGGTACAAAGTAACCCTATGTTTTTATTTTCCTAAATAGAGAGTTTGAGTTGAGGAATTTATAGGATTTAAGTTGGTCCAAAATATGTTAATTTGAATTTTCTATGTATTTTATAAGTTTGTGCAATCCCTATGTGTGACTCTTCTTATTTAAATTTTTGAGACTAAATTTGTACAATGAGGGTCAAGTCTTATATTTCTAAAATAAAGATCATCTTGTTGTGAGTTTACAGAAATTTGTTTCATCCAAAAAGGAGCTAAATTGGATTTTATATGGATTTTACAATTTGGTCAAATTCTATGTTGAAAAGAAATGGTTTTGGCTATTTTCTTCTATATTTCCTACTTAGAAATTTATGGGGTCCTGGACTTTATGCAAAAAGGCCCCTGGACTTCTAGAAAATAAGGGCCATAGTCCTTAGCACGTGGTGCTTACCATGTTCTTTAAAAGCCCCCGTGTTTTAACTTATTTGCTAACAGGCCCTTGGTCCCACATGTAAGTCTAACATGTTTTGTATCTAAGACCTCACAAGTTTTAAACTTTCGCTAACTGGTATTATTAGCGCTAATGGCATGGGCCCTGCATGGCAGTGGTATGGCACGAGAGGAAACAGAGGCTATGGTGGCCGGAGATACTTCCCGACCTCGCCGGCGGCGAACGGCGGCGTTCCACTGGGGATGACCATAAGAGAAAAGGAAGAGGGTCCCATGGCGAACCTATCGGCGATGGTTTTGAGAACTGTGGTGACCGGAGTAGCGCCGACAGCGGTGTGGTTCGGCATGCCGATGCATGTCAGGTTCCGGCTTGGTTTAGTGCAATGAAAAACATGTATGGGTGGCTTCAAGGATCCTAGGAGCTTACTAGATAGCTCAAGAGGCTTGGCGGGGCACGAGTGACGGAAGCGACGTGAGGTCCGGTCGGGTGGCAGCGGGAGGAGGTAGGGCGACAATGATAACTTCACTCCGGTCTTCGACCTGCCAAGAATAGATGTGGTATGACTTGGTGACACCCTAAGGATGCTTCATGTGGGGGGAATCGGTCAACGTCTCTGTTGATGCCAAATACGTAGCGCCGCTGTCATGCCGAAAGATGTGTTGACGTAAGATCACACTCTGGCCTGGGAGATTTGCTTAGCTCTAGTGCAGGCCTAAAATTGATGAAGCACGGGCATGCCAGTCAGTTTGATCCTGCCACTGATAAGATATGCAAAACAATAGAGAATAAATCATATCGGTCGATAGGTCGATAATCAAAACAGTCGATCTGTTGATAGTCGATTGTGTGATTCCAGCCGATGCCGATGTCCAGATAACTCGTCGGCTGAAACCCCGACAAAACCCTTATTGGTAGCCATCAGGCAGGCTATAGACTACGATTCTAATCACGACTTAGTAGGTCAAACTGAATTGATGCAGCACTAAGTATGGAAAGAAACGTAATATCTAGACAATCAAGCCCTTGACTAATTTTCAGGGTGGTAGTTGTCTAAACTAATCTAATCTAGTAAATAGATTAGCCGGTATCGGCAGAGACCCTAAGGCGAGAGACAGCCGATAGAGCTAAATTGAGATACTAGGACTAGATTAACAGAGACATATGATAAGACTAGCTAACCCTCCGGTGAAACATTAGCATGAACCTATCGGCTTAACAAGACTTAGATTATCGATAACAATCAAGTAGGTCGGACCTAACCGATATAGCACAAGATTGTATATGATAATCTAATACTTGATGAGCCGATAGATCTGTCTAATGTGATGGATATAGCAAATTTACCTAAAGTGACATTACGTTTATAGAAACATCGACTTGATCAGAATATCAAACCTAACCGAGAAAGTCCTAACTAAGCCAATGTATCTATGAACGGTAATGAAACTAAAGATAGATACGATCTACCTTGGCTGGCAGGACCTTGGACTTACCCCTTCGCCGGAGATCGAAGCCGATGCAGCCCCGCGTTGGGTGCCAAGTTCCGCCGGATAATGAACAAAGTAGCCAAAAGTAAAAGGGTGGCGATGCGCCGAGTTGTATTGATCGTGAGGATTCATTTACATGGACCCCGAAGTTATATATTTATACCCACAGGCTAACAGAGATCCTAACAGATTACAATTCAACCTTTCCTAAAGATAAAAGGAAACAAACTGAATCCTTACCAGTTACTAACACACTTTTCTAAAGATAAAATAGAAAGCTAACAAACTCTTTCTAATTAATAGATACAAGCCGCATCCTTTCTGAACTCGGTCTCTTCTAGATAAGATCTTTCCAAACAGAATCCAACAAGAATCCGACTGCTGGAGATATTGATAATATAAAACCCTCATCAGGTAACGCAAAAACTCTCATCCAATTCTAGCTTTGAGCCAATATGAACACTCAGCCAATGAGGATTACGGGGCTTACCAAATTCTGGCGTTAACACATGTCCCCCAGTTTTGGAGTATGAGAAGTCATGCTTCAAAATTATCTTTGCCTTGATCGCCCCAAAACTAATTCTTCTCTTCTTCTTGACATCAGCTCTCGTAAGCCGATACCTTCTGTAGTAGATGAGGCAGGCTCAAACTCATGGAAGAAAAACATGTCTTTGGTAGCCGCTAACAACCCTTGAAATGCAAGATCTGCTAGCTTCTCATCACTCAGGCTCAAACTATAACATCGGCTGCGGATGTAACGAAACCTTTGAATATATTCTTTAGCCGATTCCCCTTCTTGCTGTTCGATTGATATCAAATCTGCAAGCTTCAGCTCACCAACCTCATCAAAGAAGTACATGTGAAACTTTTCCTCAAGATCGGCCCAACCTCTAATAGAATTTGGTCATGTGAAGGCCGATCTAGTTAAGGACAATGGAAAAAATGTAACTTTTAGAGCTCTTCAGCCGATGCCTCCCCACAGTGAGGTAAAAATCGGCTGACATGTTCCATTGTAGATACACCATCTTGCCCTAAAAACTTGGAAAAGTCTCGAACCTTGTATCGGCTTGGAAGTGGCACTCTATCAAGCCATTCAGAATATGGCGGCCGATACACAGAAGTTTGATGTTTGGGTTGAATTCCAAACTGCTCCTCCATTACCTTTACAATAATATCGGCCCAATCTTCTTTAGACTGATATTGTTGAGTTTCCTCTGGCCGATAATGTTGTTGTGGCTCTTTATGTTGATATGCTTGCCCCTCGAGCCAATATTGTTGTTGCCGATGATGATAATATTGCCCATGCTGACTTCTTAATGCAATCACCCTAGGAACCTTCTTCTTTATCAAACCATGTAATGTACTCACCAAAACTCTAGATGGATCGAACACAGCATGATGAACAATTTCATCAACCATCTCTTGAAGTGTCTTGTCATCAATCGGCTCAGTAGACTGTCCTCTGTCTTCATTCATCGGCTTGAGAGATTGCTCTTTCTCGGCCTTGACTTCTTTATCACACATTGTGGGTTCCACAAGCCGTGTAAACAATCGTGAGGTCCCACCGAGCGTGCCAACAATGTGTTGACGCCAAATACGTATCGCCGCTGTCGTGTCAAAAGATGTGTTGACGTAAGATCACACGCTGGCCTGGGAGATCTGCTTAGCTCCGGTGCAGGTCCTAAAATTGATGAAGCACGGGTGTGCCAGTCAATTTGATCCTGCCACTGACAAGATATGCAAAACAACAGAGCATAAATCATATCGGTCGATAGGTCGATAATCAAAACAGTCGATCTGTTGACAGTCGATTATGTGATTCCAGCCGATGCCGATGTCCAGATAACTCGTCGGCTGAAACCCCGACGAAACCCTTATTGGTAGCCATCAGGCACGCTAGAGACTACGATTCTAATCATGACTTAGTAGGTCAAACATAATTGATGCAGCACTAAGTATGGAAAGAAACATAATATCTAGACAATCAAGCCCTTGACTAATTTTCAGAGTGGTAGATGTCTAAACTAATCTAATCTAGTAAATAGTTTAGCCAGTATCGGCAGAGACCCTAAGGCGAGAGATAGCCGATAGAGATAAATTGAGATACTAGGACTAGATTAACGGAGACATATGATAAGACCAGCTAACCCTACGGTGAAACATTAGCATGAGCCTATCGTCTTAAGAAGACTTAGATTATCGATAACAATCTAGTAGGTCGGACCTAACCGATGCAACACGAGATGTATATGATAATATAATACTCGATGAGCCGATAGATCTGTCTAATGTGATGGATATAGCAAATCTACCTACAGTGACATTACGTTTATAGAAACATCGACTTGATCACAATATCGAACCTAACCAAGAAAATAACTTAGCCGATGTATCTATGAACGGTAATGAAACTAAAGATAGATACGATATACCTGGGTCGGTAGGACCTTGAACTTACCCCTACGCCGGAGATCAAAGTCGATGCAGCCTCGCGTTGGGTGCCAAGTTCAGCCGGATAATGAACAAAGTAGCCAAAAGTAAAAGGGTGCGATGCACCGAGTTGTATTGATCGTGAGGATTCATTTACATGGACTCCGGGCTTATGTATTTATACCCGCAAGCTAACAGAGATCCTAACAGATTACAATTCAAACTTTCCTAAAGATAAAAATAAACAAAGTAAATCCTTACCGGATACTAACACACTTTTCTAAAGATAAAATAGAAAGCTAACACACTCTTTCTAATTAATAGATACAAGCCGCATCCTTTCGAACTCGATCTCTTCCGGGTAAGATCTTTCTAAACCGAATCCAACAAGAATCGACTCGGAGATATTGATAATAGAAAACCCTCAACAACTAACGCAAAAACTCTCAGCCGATTCTAGCTTCGAGCCGATATGAACACTTAGCCAATGAGGGTTTCGGTGCTTACCAAATTCGGCATTAACAGTCTCATCGGAGTGGGTGGAATTGACGTTGGAGCCCGTCGGCGGAGTCGGGAAGATGACGGCGATCTCCTCCCATGGTGCATGATTCTTGGGGCTCTTGAGGTGTTTTGTTGGCGGTGACGAGAGGAGGTTGGTGGCATGGTAGCTCGGCTGGAGCTTCAATGGGTGACCAGAACGGCTAAGTGACGCCCGGTCATGCACTGAAGTCGATGACAATGGCGACTGCGGCACCGTGGACTCGACCTTTGCAAAGTGGAGAAAGAAGAGCATGAATTTGAGAGGTGATCATGTTCCCAGGGTTGGTTCGGGGCGAAGCTCACCAGAGGGGTCACAATATGGATCGAACACCTGCGGCCGATGGCAAGAAGAGCATGTTCCCGGCGACTCCGAGGTGTTCTCTCTCATTTTCTTCATGGAACATAATTAGGGAGAGACGATGCTCATGGTGGCGAAGTAGTTTTTCAATTGATGAAGGTCGTGTTGGCAGTGGTGTTGCGAGGTGGATGGAAATGGTGCTGACACGTTCCTCCCCCTCTCTTTCTTCCTGGCTCTTCCTTGAGCGGTGGAGCACTCTGCACATTGGGTGGAGAAAGTCTCAGTGGTTGTCAAGTGGGTCCAGGGTGAAGAGGGCAAGGCATGGGAGAGAAGTGTGGGTAGAAACATGAGTATACTTTGATTTGGGTTAATTTTTCGATTTTTTTTCTCCCTCTAAATTGTAGCTCTATAGTTTAATCTGTGGGTACGGTAAATTCATGAAATTTTCACTGGAGATAGATGTTCATCTCAGGGTTCCATTTTCTTTGGTTCCACTCAAAACTCATTTGTGGTTTGTCCCCAGGAATTAACTAAATACAGGGTATTTTGGGACTTGTTTGAATTTTTAGAGGGCCTAAGCTGAAAAATTCTAGAAAAATTATATTTATTTATTCTAATTAACATAGTATTTGAATAAATTATTTCATGTATATACTTATGTGCACCTAAATTTCCTTTTAGGCAAGTTGTTATTTTAGCCGATTAAAAATATTAAATAGCCCCATATTGGACTGCCTTGTTTAATTGGTTTGGAACCTAGTTTTAAAATTGCACAAAAATTATGTTAAGCTGAGTACAACATCTGGCACCCACATGAATTTTTCCATGATTTTTTCCTATACGGTTTATTCTAGAAAATTTAGGATGACCTTTCTTTGTATGTGTCCCTATTTCTTGTATGCATTTAGTATTGTTCTGGTGATTATATTAAATTCCTCTTGAGCTAAGGGATTGATCTTCGGATTAAATTTCATGTTCACTTATTATCACCCAAGATTAGTTGTAGGCTTGTTTAGCCAATCCAAAATCCCAAATGTACGAAAACACTTATTTGTCAAAACATGTTTTATGCATATGCATGCTGTTATGTTTGATGGCTCTTAGGTTCTAGGTTAGGAAGAAAAGTTGTTAATTTATTCGAGATGCTTTTCATGAGATAAGTTGAAATACCCCACCTAATTAGAAAGGAAAAATCTTGGCTCTAAAATTTTAATTCCTGCAAATAGGTTGAAGTTCCTTAACCTAAGTTAGAAAAAGCAAATTTTTGGTTCACAAAATTGAGAAACCTTACTTTTATTTTATTTGGACAAAACTTTTGTTGACCCTAGAATTTGGGTATGTGACACCCATCGAGATCATCTACGTGTCCTTGGTGTAGAAATTCGACCCCTCCACGACGCCCTCAAAGCAACAAGCTAGGGGCTCTTCATCTCCAATTGGCGTATAGCACAATCAGACACCTTTAGATAATCTCCTTTCCAAACTTTCCTAGACAAGCAATCAATTCCATCCATCTCCCAAAGAGTTAAATTGACATTGGCAATATTGACTGAACTGTCGGCTGGCACGATTTTTACCTTGTCACCTTGCCATTGGATCAAACTCTGATGCATGGTCGAAGGAATACAACAGTTCGCATGAATTCAATCCCTTCCAAGCAACAGGCTATAAGAACCCTTCCCATCGATGACAAAGTATGTGGTAGGGACAGTTTTGCTACCGATTATCAACTCTACATTTAAAACTCCTTTGGTTTCCGATGGATTGCCACCAAAGTCTTTGAGAACCATGTGGTCTTGATGAGATCATCTGAATTCTTGCCCAACTTTCAGAATGTAGCATATGGCATCAAATTCATGGCAGCTCCACCATCAACAAACATTTTAGACATCGGCTTGCCATTGACAAATCCTTTGACATACAATGGCTTGAGGTGCCGATGCCCAGTTCCTTATGGCTTCTCAAAGATAGCTTGTTTTGGAGATAACACCAACTTGGCCAAGGACTCTTCCATAACATCTGCATCGGCTTGGTTAGCCTCATATTCTGTCGGTAATACAAAAACTATGTTAATCGATGCAAAAGCAATAGCCTCTCCCTTAGCCGCCCTTTTTGCCTTGTCGGCTTTAACTTCATCGGCCGAAAGTACTTTGCTCTTGACACGCCACTCTTGCTTTAGGTCCTCTTGCTTTTTCCTCTTTAGCCGATGATTGATCTCCTCCTGTACCTCTTGGAAACATTCCCTGCTTCTCATTCTTTGAACCCTCCTCTTCAGGTTCTTAGTGAAAATACCAGAAGGGTACCATTATGATCCTCATCAAAATCCTCCTATGAAAAATCCTGACGAATTGGACCCAATCTCTGATGAACAGGGAGTTTCCTTTGTTTTAGCCGATTTCCCTTAGGACCAGATCGGGTTCAACTTTCAGCATAATCCTCATCGTAGTTGCTGCATGCTGGACAATCTTCTATTGATGGCAATCTCATCCCTTCATTCCAGTAGAACCTGAAGAATTCGCAGCTCCAATGGGGATCAAAACTGTCATCCTTCTCGTAGTATCTCTCTTCCTGCTTGTCATACTTCCTCTAATATTTGTTGATGATTCTGGCAGAGTTGAGCTGTGTGGATCGATAATCCTTTCTATCGGCTGCTCTTCCACTCATGTGAACCATGTTGACAGGAAAATGATTACCATCAACTTTCATCAGCTTTTCTGAATCTTAAAATTTTATCTTCCCTTGTTCGATAGCTGACTAGATCTGCTGCCTAAAAACCTTGCAGTCATAAGTACTATGAGATCCAAGTATTATGCCACTTGCAATACTTCCTCTTCCTCGCTCATTAGCCGATGGAATCACATGACCAGCAGGAAGTTGAATTTGTTTCTCCCAAAGTAGCAAATAGAAAATTTTGTCGCCTTGGTAATATCAAAGTCGTACTTCTCTTCCTTTGCATAATTTTTTACCCGCCGACATGTAACAATCTTCTAGTTCCATGCCCACTCACGCGCTACTCGGAGTCATCTTCTTCTATAGATTCGAAGCATATGTCACGTGCTTTCTTGGCTTTCGAAACCTCTATTCATGTGGTGTCACCTTCTCGAGCCAGTGTGAGCCAAGCTCTCAAAATCTTGAGCCGAAAACCTTTCCCTAATTGGTGTCAACAATCCCTGGAAAGTGAGATCGGCTAACTGAGAATATGACAAAATCAAGCTGTAGCATCTGTTTCTCATATCTCGAACCTCTCGAATGTAATCTTGAACAGATTCATCATGCCTCGCTTAATTGCTCAGTCGATCAAACGTTTCATCTCATGGATCCCTCTCGTAGAAGTACTTATGAAACTGCTTTTCCAAATCGGCCCAACTTTGAAAAGAATTATACGGCAAAGATGAAAACCATGTAAAAGCTGATCTAGATAGAGATAAGGGAAACAATCTAACCCTCAGAGCATCAGTAGCCGATGCCTCATCACACTGAGCCAGAAATCGGCTGACATGTTCGTAGGTTGATACATTATCTTGCCCTGAGAATTTTGAGAAATCTGGGACCTTGTATCGGTTTGGCAATGGTACCCTGTCAAAGTATTCTAGGTATGGATGTCGATACAAGTTACCAGTTTCCTTGGGCTTAAGACCAAACTGTTCCCTCTTCACCTTGGCTATCATATCAGCCCAAGGCTTTTGCTGAGGTGCTCCTTGAACCTGTTGCTGTATCGGATCGAATTGATTAAACCGAGGCAAATACTGGGGTTGAGGTGATGCCCCTGGCCGATACTGCACTTGAGGTGAATGTGGCTGATATTGGAAATTAACATTGCCCTCCATGTGATGTTGAGGAGACTGATGCAGCATATGGGCTTGTCGATCATGAACAAACTGAGAACCAATATGCTGAAGTTGCTGTGTCGGTGTTTGCTGCCTCATCTGTATTTGCTGAATCGACTCAACGACCGGCTGGTTTGTCCTGAACATGGATGCAACTTGGTCTTGAGTAACCTGAGGGATGTTATGTCCTATGTGTTGAGATTGTTGTTTGACCAAAAGTAGAGGATTCAACCCTGGTTGCTTCTCTGCTGATGATGATGCAATTGCCTTTCCAAGAGCCGATGCTTATGCCATCGGCTGTTCTGGGGCCACACCTGAAACAGGTAGCTGTTTGTCGGTAACCAGAGTCCTATATTGTGAAAAATTGCCTTCAGGAAGAAACACTGGCCCCTTAGCTTAATGCTTAGCAATCCTACTATCAACCACATAATTGATCATGTTCTTCAAAGTATTAACAAGAATTTCGTGGTTGATCAAGGCATGATGCACAACATAATCAATCCGATCTTGTAAATTGTTGAACTCCATAGGCCCTTCTTCTTGCATGACATCCTGAGTTTTTGCATCCTTGCCAGAACTTGTTTCAGGCTCATCATTTCTCGACAAAGTTACTTTGTATCTTTGGATCACCATGCCCGAGCGAGTCCAAACAAATGAGTGCAAACATTGATTCTGCAGGTTGTTCATCATCTCTTTGAACTCAGCCTTTTCTTCTGGCGTCAATTTGTCCATTGTCACGGGGATGATGTTCTGTGGGTTAATATCAGTTGACTTGAGATCCACCATGATGTCTTGACTTGTAATCGGTCAAAAACGTGTTGATCAGAAGTCATGTCCCACTGGGCGTGCCAAAAGAGTGTCGATGTGAAAAAATACACAATGGCCTGAGAGATTTGCTTAACTCTAGTGTAGGTCCATAATCTTGCTATTGGGGTTCAAGGGCGTGCCAGTTGGTTTGATGCTAAAACCAACAAGAAACTAAATAAAGAAAACAAGGTTAAATCTATAAACGATAGCCGATTGGGTATAGCCGATGATTTATTGTTTAATATTGAGCCGATGTGATATGCATAGGATCGGCAAAAGGAAAATTAGGTTTACTCGATCGGCTGTAGATATCAATAGTATATAATCTAGATATCAAAATACGTTTAAACCAAGTGACTGGGATAGATCGGCAGCGTGCCAAGACAGTATAAATCACTTATGTGTAAAAGTACTTTAAGACAAAGATTATACGTATTTATAGCATTAGCCGATGTCATAAATCTAACATGTATCGACTAATACTCCAATACCACTTTATACTAAGATATCAATATAGATTAAATACATTAAACAGAACCGATCAAGTGTTAAGATAACCTAACAGATCGATAACAAGCTTATTATATTTTACCAGAGTGAGATCTTAATATGAAGGGAAGATTTAGCATATCAAGTGAACATATCAAGTGAATATGTTCATCTTGAGCCCCTCTGTGTTTTGTATTTTGGTTTCATCACTCGAAAACCCATGGTTCACCGGTGAGAACATCATCGGTGTAGTTGCTCTGCTTCCTCCCTTCCCGTGCCACTAACATGTGGGCCATGGACAGTAGGGCATTAAGGACCTTGTGTGGGGTACACAGTGCTTGGGTACCTCATGTTGGGCCTTTTTGCCAAATACCATGGAGTGGGCCGAGTGCCCTAATCCCATGTGACTTGTAATCCAAGAAAGAGAGATTCCCGAGTTGAGATATAAATCCCAAGGATCATGCATATCTGTTATAGATAGAATAGGAAAATTTAGTTGTAATCGACTAGATATTTTCCTTGTAACCCCCCATCCTATATAAGAGGAGATAGGTGTCCCGAGATCAGGAGACCACCAGAGAACTACATGCGACTCCTCACAACCCAACATACATGTCCCGGGGTGATTGCTACGTGCTATTCCTGTGCTATTCCTTACGCCACACTACGAAACCTTCAACATAGGTCTAATCTCATACACAACTGGACTAGGGTATTACATCTCTCGGGGGTCTAAACCCGTATAATCTCTGTGTCACCATCTCTCCTTGATCCTGCACACGCCGTTTGTTTTATTGCCGATCACTAGAGTCGACAATTGGTGTACTAGGTAGGGGGACGGTAGATCAATCACCATGAGAAGATGGCTTTTATTGGAGTTGTGGCACAGGATCTTATCCGGATCCCTGCTGGGAGCGCTTCCACTTTGACTCCCACAAGTTCATCGCCGACAAGGCCAGCCGTGTGTCGAGGCCATGCGCTTCGCTCTAGGAGCGGAGTTCTGCTTCGGTGCTTTCGACTTCACCACCAACAAGATCTCCACGTAACCTCACTATGCCTCAGTCAAACATGCCCAAGGGCTTCGTCTCCCCAAGTGGTTAACTGCATCACACTGTGACATGACTCCGCACGCCTGGGGGCTCTGGCCTTCCCACGGCTAATATGGCCCAACTAATGTAACACCCTGAAAATTGGAGACACAAAAATCGAGATTTAAAAATTGAGACTGACTGAAACTTTTGAATTTTTGCATCTTGACGTAATTGTTTTCCTCTTATTGCGAGTTTTATTGCGTGTTATAAATAATGGAACATTTATTCGAAGACGGAAAAATCAAATAGGTGTCGGAAACCTTAAAAGAAAAGGAAATTATAAAAAATAAAGTTGGGCGAAACTAAAATTTAAAATTTAGTTAAATTTATATTTGGGCCAAATTATATTTTCAATCTTATAGGTAAAAGGCAAAAAGGAATATATAAAAAAATATAAAAATTGGGAAAAAGAAAAAGTGCACTATTCATCTGCCGCTAGGTGTTCGACGCCATACCGCGCGCACATCGCGCACGTCGCCGTGACGCCACGCGTCGCGCATGCGTTCCGCCCGGCCACGGCAACACCGCCGCACGCCGCCGTCGTGTCGCCGTACCATGCCCACGCCGCCGACGCACGCCACGGTGCCGCCCCGCCGTGCCCGCACCTATAAAAGGGGCCTCGGCCTCCCCCGCCACACCGCACCACCCCGAGCCCCCTCCTCTCCTCGCCGCCGCCGGGAGCCACCGCCACGCGCCGCCACTGGGCTCGCGCCGCGCCGACGCCTTTCCTGCGCGCCGCCACCGCTGCCGCCGCAGCCGACGCCGGTGAGCCGCCCTCTTCCCTTTTCCCCTTGCGCATTGCCCTGCGCCGGCCGGCCGGCCGAAGCAGAGAGGAAGAAAGGGGGAACAGAGCAAGAGGAGGAGAGAAAAAGAGAAGAAAAAGAGAAGAGGAAAAAGAAAAAGAAAACAAAAGAAAAGGAAAAAAATATAAATAATAGGAAAAATATTTGGAAAAAATATATGAAGTTTTGGGGTAAAAATATATTTTTGGAATAAAACTTTAGGTGTAATTATAGGCCAAATATTGAATTATATTAGAAGTTTAATTGTCGCATGAGTTAATGTGGAAATTAATTATAATCTAATTTGTCTATAAATATTTATTTTGTCGATGAACTTCTTTCTAAAGTTTAAATTTAATTTTCAAATTATTTCGAATAGTATCACGCTTTAGGGTAACTCATTAGGATTTAAATAAAGTTTTATCCCCGGATTTAAATAAATTTGGAAATAAAATTTGATTTAACAATTTCTTTTTGGTATAATACTTTTGAATCATCGATCATTACATTTCTAAAATTTAGAATAAATCAAATTGGGATAGCATCACCTCATATTAAATTAAATCGGTTTAGTCGCAAAACTTCGAATCATTATATCTCATTTGTTTTAGCTCGGATTTCATCAAAACTCAAACCTAAATTCGTCTAAAACCATAGACTAATTTTTGGAGTTGCTTTTACAATTTTATCGAGCATTTTGATGATTTTTTGGAATTCTAATCGAATTCAATCGGATTTTTTGCATGTATGTATAAAGTCTGAGGGAGCTGTTGATTGCACCGAGGATCCCGAGCATCAAGTTCACGAGCAAGGCAAGTCATCACTACCTTTGAACATACTAAGCCTATTTGCGAACTTGTGTTACTTTTAAACTTAAACCTGCATGCTATACACAAAGTATTCCTATTCTTGCTATACCATGCCTTGATATTGAATACCAATAGATATACTCTTTGTAACTTACGACATAATGTGTCCGAAGAAAATCCTCGGTATTGCTTAGCCATGCTAAATTAGATTCATGCATAATCATATTTATCAAATGCTATATGCTTGGGCAACTACCTTACTGAAGGTGGTTGACGTACGACATGTGGAGACATGAGCGCCACATTGCCATGACAATGATGAAATGATTCTTTGATGAAAAACAAACAAATGTTTTAGACTAGGGCAGCTGGATGATTTGGGTGGATTCCGGAAAAGGCAAGTGCCGACCCTGGTCAATTAAGGACCGAGCCCTGAGATTTAAACATGAAACGAGCCAGTACAACCATACTTCTCGAATGGGTATAGACCTAGCGGATTAGATAGCTGAGCGGAGGCAGTATCCCTGCGTAGTGGTTCTAGTGTTGAGATGTGATTCGTGTTATTGAGATGGGGCTGTGGCCTAAGTGTTGATGTGATGAATCAAAATCAGAAATTAATTATATAACTTAAAGATTGAGTGAGTTTTCCCTTACCCCGGGAGCGCCAGAACTCCTCACACTGCTAGGAAAGGATGACTAGAGTGCAAGAGGATCTAAGTTCATGGAGCGGTACGCCAAAGTGAGGTTATCGAAAAGCTTTGCCGTGACCGTCTCATGTGTTGGGACATAGGCTCATTTGTTGGGCAGTCATGGAGTACGGGTAAAGTGTACATCCACTGCAGTGTGAGTGAATGAATCTATTCGAATAGCCGTGCATGCGGATATGGAGCAGCGTGACAAGTTTCTCTCTTGGCTAGACTCTAAGTTTTAAAATGGTGGGATGGTATGCATAATGACTTTATGAGCAATTGCCCTGAATGCCCCCAGACTGTGATGGAGTTCATAATTAACCTAATGCCTGGCACGACCCCCATATCTAAGAGACCTTACCGAATGCCTGCCAACGAGTTGGAAGAGCTCAAGAAGCAAATCAGGGAGTTACAAGAAAAGGGATTTGTACGCCCTAGTTCTTCACCCTGGGGAGCCCCAGTGTTGTTCGTCAAAAAGAAAGACGGAAGCATGAGGATGTGCATAGATTAAAGATCATTGAATGAAGTAATCATCAAGAATAAATACCCATTACCTTGGATCGACGACTTGTTTGATCAACTCAAAGGTGCCCGAGTATTCTCAAAGATCGATCTTCGGTTTGGATATCATCAGCTAAAGATTAGGACTGAAGATATTTCTAAGACTGCGTTCTCTACCCGCTACGGCTTGTATGAGTTCACAGTGATGTCCTTTGGCTTAACCAATGCTCCAGCATATTTCATGAACCTCATGAACAAATTATTCATGGAATACCTGGACAAGTTCGTAGTAGTGTTCATCGACGACATCCTTATCTACTCCAAGGACGAAGAGGAGCATGCGGAACACCTACACTTAGTGCTGGAGAAGTTACGAGAGCACCAGTTGTATGCGAAGTTCAGTAAATGTGAATTCTGGCTAAAGGAGGTCGCTTTTCTTGGATATATAATCTCAGTCGGAGGTGTAGCAGTAGACCATGCCAAGGTCGAAGCTGTCACCGAGTGGAAAGCACCCCAGTCAGTAACCGAGGTCAGAGGTTTCTTAGGATTGGCCAGATATTACAAGCGATTTATTGAAGGATTTTCCACGATAGCCTGACCCATGACACAATTGCTGAAAAAGGAAAAGAAGTTCGCATGGACGGAATAGTGTCAAAAAGCCTTTGATCTACTCAAAGAAAAGTTAACCACCGCTCCAATCTTAGTCCTACCAGACAACCGGAAAGACTTTGTCATATATTGTGACGCGTCTCGGCAAGGACTGGGAGGAGTGTTGATGCAAGACGGAAAAGTTGTGGCTTATGCCTCAAGGCAATTGCGGCCACACGAGGGAAATTACCCCACCACGATTTGGAATTGGCCATAGTTGTGCATGCGTTAAAGATATGAAGGCATTACCTAATCGGAAACCACTGTGACATATACACGGACCACAAGAGCTTGAAGTACTTCTTTACCGAGCCTGACCTCAACCTACGCGAGAGAAGGTGGCTAGAACTAATCAAGGATTATGACTTAGGAATCCACTACCACCCTGGCAAGGCCAATGTTGTAGCCGACGCTTTGAGCTGCAAGGCCCAATGCAACCATTTAAGGCTGGAAGGCATGGCCAATAAGCTTCAAGAAGAAATAGCTCGGCTTAACTTGCAGTTAATTCCTCATGGACAACCGAATTCGCCGGAGATACAACCTCTCCGGCTTAAGGAAGCTCAAAAGGATAACGAGGAAATCCAAATAATCAAAGAGCGCATGGCCGAAGGGCTAGCAAAGGAATTTTTGGCAAACAACAACGGAACTCTATGGTATAGGAAAAGGATCTACGTGCGAGAAAGGAGGTTTAAGGGGATTAATTTTAAAGGAAGCGCATGAGTCAACCTATTCGTTACATCCGAACAGCACCAAGATGTATCAGGACTTGAAGGAAGAATACTGGTGGCCCAACGTGAAGAGAGATGTAGCAGAGTATGTAGCCATTTGTGATGTGTGCCAACGGGTCAAGGCTGAACATCAGCGACCGGCAGGACTGTTACAGCCGCTTAAGATCCCTGAATGGAAATGGGACGAAATAGGCATGGATTTTATTGTAGGAATACCCAAAACTACCGCAGGATATGATTCCATTTGGGTGATCGTGGACAGACTCACCAAAACTGCCTGATTTATCCCTGTCAAGACCCAGTATAGCAGTTCTAAGTTGGCAGAGCTATACATGTCCAGGAGAGTGTGCCTTCACGGAGTACATAAAAGGATTGTATCAGATCGTGGTACTCAATTCACGTCTCACTTCGGAACAAGGTTTCACGAGGCACTTGGAAGTCACCTCGCCTTCGCATCGCTTACCATCCTCGATCGATCGACAAACCGAAAGGACTAACCAAGTCCTTGATGTTGAGAGCCTATGCGCTGGATTTTACCAAGGAGCAGGAGAAATGCCTGCCCTATTGTTAACAACTAAATTTGGTAATCAAATCCCCGGGTTTCTAGCAGAGATTGAAGCAGAATCGGAGAAGATGCGTTATCTGTGAAGAAGCGAAAACGGAATCGATTGAGTCCGAATCGGCTACGGAGTCAGTCGGCTGAGTTCGGATCAGACTGGGATAGTTGATAGCCGATTCTCGAGTAAGGATAGAAGTGGGGCCAATCCCGATGGAAGGCGTGAAAATGAGAAGTTGGATTCGGTTCCCAAATTGCACGTTAAGGATATTTCCATCTATGGATAGAGTCCCGTAACGATAATTGTATCTGTAAAGTAGGGTTTTGTTTAGATATTCCTTTTGTGATACGACATTGGGGTTGTATCCCAAGATATTGTCATATTTTAAATAGTAGATTAGATAGAAACCGTGTCTTACACGGATATTATTATGCCTGGGTATAAATAAGACCCGAAGGCTCTTTGTAAAAAACAATCGAATCACATCAATACAACTTCGGCGCATCGCCTCCTATTTTCTTTTAGACGAGTTCTGATCCGGCTTCGGCTGCATCGATTCGAACCCCGAATAAGGTAAATTCTTGTCATTAGTGGTTCATTTCGTCAAATCTAGGGCTTACATCGTCATGATACTCTAGGTTTGATGCTATAGGCCACGCAAGTTATCATATACGACATATAATCTAGAATAATGTCTAGATCTATCCCGCCGTCGGCTCGTTTCTCTCGAGACAAAATGGATAGAGCTAGATCTAGATGTTGGACTAGGTTATATGTTGTATCTACCATCTTGAGGGTTTTGCATCGGTCTATATGGATCTAGTACTATCTTTTTGTACTTAATGATGCATCCTCTCGTGATTTGTTAAGTCTCTTTTAGAAGTATTTAGAACTATTCGATTACATGTCTACTTGTAGAGACAAGGCAGGTTTCACCAAAATTTTACCTATTTTAATAATCTTTTAGCATTATTTACTATTAGATATATTAAAGTTACCTCTTATATTAAGATCTCAATCTAGTTAAATGCTTTAAGCCGATCGTCTCGTTGGCATTAGTCGATAGCCGATTGATCTTGGTTTAACGCATTTACGTTAGATTGATATCTTTTCATAAGATACATCGAGTAGTAGCCGATACACATTAGATCCGTAGCATCGGCTAGGTTATAAATACATATATTTGTTACCCCGATGTATATTTGGATTAAGTGATTTATACTATCTCGGCATAGCCGATCTGTCCTAGTCACTTAGTTTTAATGTGCTTCGAGATAGCTGATATATGTCAATGGATTCCCTGAGCCGATCCGGTAGGATCTAACTTTAACCTTAACACATGTATCTGTTTATTATTTCTTATTGGTTAGCAGATCAAACCAATTGGCACGCCTAGCTCATCACAGGTAGCCAAGGACGGACCTGCACTGGAGCTAAGCAGATCTCCCAGGCCAGCGCATGAGAGAAATTTCTCATCAACACGCTTCTTGGCACGCCTGGTGGGACCATCGACTCGGTTAGAGCGCTTCGACAAAGCCGACGTGATGGTTAACGTCAAGAGCCCCGAAATCAGCGAGGAAAACACAATTCCTGTCAAGATGGAATAACTGTCGGCCGAACAATTGGCTGACTACAAGAAGATGGTGGAGGAACTGCAAGCTAACTATCTGCAATCCTTTGCCCAGACCAGGTCTAGAGCCGTCCACCAGAAGTACAAATTCAGCATAGACGACTTCAAGGCGGCCTCCCAAGACGACGCAAAAGGAAAACGCAAGATAGAGGAGCCAAAGCAAGAACAAGATGATTCGAATCGCACACTTTGCAAGACCGGATCGATTCGGCTATGCACCATGCACTCGTCAATCGAAGTGGCATCTTGGTCAACACCCCGAATAATATAATTGCCACCGTGGTCGATTCCAAGATTGCCGATCACCGCAGCGGGGCCAACCTACTTCACGGACGGCCGCTTCCCCACCACGTGGTCTTGGCAACCCGTAACCGACCGATCCCGCCTCCGATACGCCAGGGCCACCAGAGGAGTCCTCGGCCCGCCGACCGCAGCCGCACGGCTTCAAGACCATCGCCCGTTGTTTTGAACCTAAGAACAACCTCCTTCGCAGAATCGACAACAAGAGCCAGTTGCCAATCTCATTCAAGGGCACGTACAATGCTGGTGGCCGACAGCTCTCTTCCCTGCATCCGCCGACACCCCGGCGACCGGCCGCCTTCCGCCGGAAACCCACTTCAAGATATAGTACCAGTGGAGGCCATCAAGACCAGCATTATCGGCCTCGACGCCGCCACCTCGCATCGGCAAGCACCCATGGAGTATGATCGCACGAGCCGATACAACAGTTCAAGACAACAAGACTTGCGCCGATCCGATTGCCGACATTATGCGCGATCGCCCGGCCTCAAGCCAAAAGATTCTGGGAACATGTATCGGTATCCATACCCAGAGCACTTTGAGGCCCAACCGGTACAAGGTCCCGACTTCTCCAAATTCTCTGGACAGACAACACTTCAACATACAAGCATGTCGCCGATTCATGGCGCAATGCGGAGAGGCATCGGCTACGTACACAATGAGGGTTCGCTTGTTCCCGCTCTCACTATCGGGATCGGCCTTTACATGGTTTTCTTCATTGCCCTTCAATTCCATCCAAAGTCCGGGCCGATCTCAAAAGGCAATTTCACAACTATTTCTACACCGGCAATCATGAGATGAAATTGTCAAACCTGACAAGCATTAGGCAGAAGCATGAAGAATCGGTGTAGGACTACATTCAGAGGTTTAGGGAGATGAGGAACCGATGCTATAGCCTGGTGCCGTCCGATTCCCAGCTAGCCGACTTGGCTTTCCATGGATCGCCGCCGCCGATCCGTGAAAGGCTTTTGGCTCAAGACTTTGACAGCCTAGCCCACCCGGCACGTAAGGTGACGCCCACGAGCAATGATTTCAGGAATCAAGGAAGGCCGTCAAGAAGGTTGCCCACGTCATTGTCGGATCTTATTCGGAAACAAGTGACGATGACACAAAAGTTGCTGTAGCCAAATGGATCAAAAACAAAAAGGCCATCGTCTGCCAATGGCTGTTGAAAACAGCTAAGGAAGAGAAGTACGACTTCGACATCACCAAGGCCGATAGGATCTTTGATTTATTGCTGAAGGAGAAGCGATTCAGCTTCCTCCCAACCACACGATCCCATCTACGAAGAACTCAAAAAGAAGAAGTACCGCAAGTGGCACAACTCCACCTCCCTTAGTACTAACGATTGTAAATTTTTAGGCAAAAAATCCAATCGACAATCGAGGCCGGGAAGCTCAAAATTGCCGATTCACCTCGGCCGATGAAAGTAGATGGAAACATCCTTCCCGGTCAACATGCTTCAAGCCAGCCTAGGCGAGCTGATCGACAGAACAGAGTGACGTACAGCTTAGCCGAAACTCTCAAGGGGATCAAGGCAGAAAAGAGCCCGACTGGAGACCGAGCCGCGCCAATCAACATGGTGCGTCCCGCTGGCCGATCGGCTGACCGACGGCCGATCTGCATGGATAGCCGACGCCGCTTCCAGCAGCGATTTTGGTAGGAGGAAGAAGTCCGACGCGACGGCCTTACATGAGGGAGCCCGAGGTTACAGGCCTCCAATACATTAGGCATCACAACGACTACGATCCGCACTGGTGGTGCAAGTTTTTTCGATTCTGTTGGGAATCGGGGATGAAGCTGCCGACGATAGACAACTGCTCGACCTGCAGTGAATATCGTGAGGACGAGTACAGGGACCCACCAATGCGCAACCCTAATCGATTCATCCCCAGGGCTGTGCAGCTAAACCGACGACGATAGTCGGTGCACGATCGGCTAGGGCCGACTCATCAGGACTTCTTCAAAGATCACAAAGACAATATAATGAAGAATACAATGAAGAAGCAAATGATGACGAGCAATCGGCTAAACCCCAATGGTGCCCTTCGACTGTTCACCAAGACACAAAAAGAAGAATTCAAAGGCTGAAGAGCGAAGGGCAGGAGAAAGAGGTCCGACAATTGATCCAACATCACGCCATCGGCAGTAGGGTGAAACAGTGGAGGCCCAAGAAGAAAAACGCCCGCCCCAGCCGACGCAAACCCGGTTGACGAGAGTGAAGCCGACCAAGCTAGAAGGGCGGATAAAGGAAAAGGAAAGGCTTCTGCATCGGTCAATATGGTTTTTATATTGCCAGCCGAATTCGGTGCTGCTGAGGCCGATGCAGATAATGTCGAAGACGCCTTTGCGAAACTAGCATTTTCCCCGGAGCAAGCCGTTTTTGAAAAACCAGAGGGAAATGAAAATCGGCACCTCAAACCACTATACGTGAAAGGATTTGTTAACGGGTAGTTGATGTCAAAGATGCTAGTCGATGGAGGGGCAGCAGTTAATCTCATGCCGTATGCCATCTTTCGTAAGCTGGGCAATGGAGCCGAAGATCTAATCAAGACAAACATGGTGCTCAAAGACTTCGGCGGCAATCCATCGGAGGCCAACGGTGTACTTCGTCGAGCTAACCATCGGCAGTAAAACCGTGCCCACAACATTCTTTGTCATCGACGGGAAGGGACCTTACAGCCTGCTACTCGGGAGGGACTGGATTCTTGCAAACTGTTGCGTCCCTTCCACAATGCACCAAAATCTAATCCAATGGCAAGGCGACAAAATTGAAATCGTGCCAGCCGGCAGGTCAGAGAGCGTTCCTAACGCCTATTTGCCACTTTGGGAAATCGACGGTATTGATTGTCTGTCCGGCAAAGTTTGGCAAGCTAATTTTCTAAAGGTGTCCGATTCTCGCTATACAATTATTGGAGACGAAGAGCCCCAATTATTACTTTGAGGGCATCGTGGAGGGTTCGAACGTCTACGGCGAGGACACCGCAGACGACGATGATGGCAAGCTTGGGCAGGTGGTTTTATGTTGGCCGACGAACTAGAAGAAATAGATATCGGCTCGGAGATAGGCCTAGGCCGACATATATTAGTAAAAATTTGTCTTCTCGTTATAGATCCAAGCTTATTGATTTGTTAAAGGAATATAAAGATTGCTTTGCTTGGGAGTATTTCGAGATGCCTGGTCTTAGCCCATCTATTGTTGTGCATCGGCTTCCTATCAAGCCGGGCTATCGGCCCACAGTCTCCTAAGAGATTTAAGGTCGATATGTATGATGCAATCAAAGCCAAAATCACTCGGCTATATGACGCTGGATTCATTCGGCCCTGCCGGTATGCCGAGTGGGTCTCGAATATTGTTCCAGTAATGAAAAAGAACGACAAACTTAGGGTGTGTATCGATTTCAGGGACTTAAACAAGGCTACCCCTAAGAACGAGAACCCAATGCCCATAGCCGATTTACTAGTGGATGCTGCTTCCGGCCACAAGATAATTAGTTTCATGGATGGTAATGCAGGTTACAATCAAATTTTTATCACCGAAGAAGACATTCACAACACTACTTTCAGATGCCCAGGAGCAATCGGCTTGTATGAATGGGTCGTCATGACATTTGGGTTGAAAAATGCTGGAGCAACGTATCAAAGGGCCATGAATTATATTTTTCATGATATGATCAGCTCCATGGTAGAGATGTATATTGATGATGTCGTTGTCAAGTCCAAGGAAGTAGAAAATCACATAGCTGATCTTAGACAGGTTTTGGAGCGAACAAGGAAGTATGGCCTCAAGATGACTCCATTGAAGTGCGCATTCGGCGTGTCGGCCGGGCAATTTTTAGGGTTTCTTGTTCATGAGAGAGGGATTGAGGTTACATCAAGGAACATTAATGCTATCAACACAATACAACCTCCGAAGGACAAGAAGCAACTGCAATCTCTGATCGGCAAAATCAACTTCATCAGGCGATTCATAGCCAATCTTTCAGAAAAGATAGAGCCGTTCACACCATTGCTTCGGCTGAAGGCCGATCAAGCATTCACTTGGGGGGTAGAGCAGCAGAAAGCATTGGACAACATCAAAAATTATTTAAGCTCACCTCCAGTTCTGATTTCTCCACAAAAAGGGATACCATTCAAGCTATATCTATCAGCCGATGATAAGTTAATCGGCTCAGTCTTGATCCAAGAGGTCAAAGGGAAGGAAAAGGCCATCTTTTATTTCAGCCGACAACTATTGGACGCAGAAACAAGGCATTCATGATGAGGACATCACCGCCACCGATACGTCCACCCCTCCACTTGGTCCCCTTACTCGTGCTCGTGCTCGACAACTTAACCATCGATAAGCTCCTTCTTAAGCACTTGTCCATCTTGTTTAGACAACGGAGACACTTGCACTGTTGTTTTGCTCAGAATGAAGAACAGAGCCAAAGGGGAAAGGATTCACAAGCTCCAGTGTTCGGGCAGCAGAACAACACCAACTTCTGATGGGTGCTGCGACTTCATACGGACTCCGATTGGGGTGATCTTGGACTTCCTGGAAAGCCTATCAAGTCTATTTTCAAATGGATTTGGAATCACCTTCAAATTCGCCCTGAGTCAACGGGAATCGTCAAAATGGTCGTGACTGGTACTGTGTTACCAGAACTTGGGCTGATGGGCCTTGTATCAAGTTGGGCCCATTAGGGGCGCGTCCTAGGGTTTGGGGGAGACATCCTGGTCGTCTCCAACCTCACAAATACCCCAGCAGCCGCCACTCTAGGGTTGGGTTTTGTTGAGTTGCATTCTTAGCCATTGTTGCTAGCTGCTTGCTGGAATAGCGCATGCTGGATAAGCTGCCCTACTTCCCGCCTTCGAACCCCACATATTGTATTTTGGATTCGAATCCCTCATTCCTATTTGGTAATTTCAATACCTGTTATCTTGTTCTTGCAAGTTTCTTCGATTTGCTTGCAGGATTGAGAGCCCTAGTGGCTGGTGTCGTGCTCCACAAGGTGCGGCATCCTTGGAGGTGGTGTACCGGTTGCTAAGGCGCAGCACTTGAGAGAGCTGTAGTCGGACCGCCAACGTCATCCCCTTCCCCCAAATCGAGTTACCCCCTGCCTCTCATCGAAAGATCGGGCACCAACCCTAGCGGGTTCACATCATTTGGTATCGAGCTCAAGGTTTATCGGTGAGAGATTTCGTTTCAGCCCTTTGAGCCTTTGCTAGTACTACTTGGTTAGGGCTTGCTGAGTTTTTGGTTGCTTTGGTTGTGTCAAGTTGCTGGTTCCTTTGGTCTAATCCACTAGAGTTTCGAGTTCTTGTCACCCCTTAGCACCAAGTTACCAATCTGTTGCGTTTAGAACTCAGATCTGAATGTTGAGTTCGAGTTGATTCGGAATCAGATCTGTATCTGGTTTCTTGAGTTACATATCTTCCACATACGAGCTCGGATCTTGGTGTTTAGATACAGGCTGGAAAGGCTACGAGTAGCTTTACAAGATTGCTTTTGGCCACAAGTTCTAATTCGGCCTCATTCCTGCTGTAACTCGCCCGTCAAGTTTAGTGCTGTATTTGTTACTTGTGCTGTCCAACTCTGCACTAGTTGTCTTGTGTGCTTTGAGGACCTCCCTCTGCATATTTGCTAGTCTGAAAGGGGAGAAACAAAGAGGAAAAAGGCAGAAAGGTGCAAAGAAAGAATGAAAGAAAACCCGCACCAAAAGAAAAAGAAACCACAACAACATTGAGCTGAATTCAGACCAAGAAAGGTTGTGTTGTTTGCAGCAGTTCAGTGTCATAGGTACTTGATAGCTTGTGTCAATTGGTCATATTAGGTGCTGTCATTTGTGGCTAGGCTCGCGTCTCTAGCTTGGTTTAGCCTAGGACCAGCACTTACCATCATTTGAACAATTATTCAGCTTGCTTGAGACTAATGTGGTGCTAGTATTTTCCTTGTGCAATTTTTCATCCTTCCTACAGCTCCACACACACAACTACAGCTTCTCCAAGTGCTTGTATTGCTGCTGCACCGATACATTGCTTCCTAGGTGCCTCCCTTGCTGGTTGCCTTCACATCCTGATTGGCAAGGTAAGAACTTGTAAGAGCTTGCTTAATAGGTTGAGAGTGAGCGACTCCACTTGAACACAAACCCAATAGGTGTAGGGCCTGTTTCCTTTCACTTGCTTGTTTGCTCTTGTCTTTCTTACTATGGCAGAACCGAGGAAGAAGACGATCGTCGACATTCTCCCCGCACCGGTGCTCTTATTCATGATGTATCAGCGCCGAGTGAGGCTGCACACCGAAGGCCTTGATGCAGATTTGCAGACCACAAATGAGAAGCTTGGGCAATTGGAGGATGCACAGATTACTACCAACAATCGGCTTGGTACCTTGGAGGCATCCATTCAACGAGTGGACGCCAGCCTTGCTGCTCTCTTGAGGCGATTCGATGACTTTGCGGCTCGAGGCAATCACAACCGTCACCCGGATCACCACCATGATCAGCACCATCTTGAAGATGAAGGGGATGAGAACAACTACCCTGCTGACACCGAAGATGAAGAAAGACGCCATCGACGCCTGTAACAGCACCGTCGTGGTGTGGGGCGAGGACACCGCCGCCGTGAAGTGCACCATAACAACAACAACAACGAAGCTTTCCACAAGATTAAATTCAAGGTACCACCCTTTGATGGCAAATATGACCCGATGCTTACCTTACTTGGGAAATTGCTGTTGATCAAAAATTTACATGTCATGAATTTCCCGAAAACACTCGTGTTAGGGCTGCTACTAGTGAATTTACAGATTTTGCTTCGTTTGGTGGATTGAACATTGCAAGAAAAATCCTGATAACATACCACCTACTTGGGATGCTTTGAAAAGGGTCATGCGGGCTAGATTTGTTCCTTCTTACTATGCCCGAGACATGTTGAATAGGTTGCAGCAATTGAGACAAGGAACTAAAAGTGTAGAAGAGTACTTTCAGAATTGCAAATGGGCATGCTGCGTTGTAATCTAGAGGAGGATGAGGAACCTGCTATGGCTAGATTTTTGGGTGGATTAAATAGGAGATTCAGGACATTCTTGCCTATAAGGATTATAACAATGTCACCCGTTTATTTCACCTTGCTTGCAAAGCTGAAAGAGAAGTGCAGGGACGACGTGCCGCACCAAGACTAACATTTCTCGCAGAAAGACTAGCTCGTGGCAGCCACGCACAACTTCTACTTCTGCCACACGTGCCGCTGCACCATCCTCTTCATTGAGTAGGGCAACACCTCCTCCATCCAAGGACAAGTCTCGTGCTGCTCCATCAAATTCAGCAGCAAAGACCGTCCAAAACCCGTAGAGAGCTCTTCATCTCGTTGCCTCCACGGGTAGAATAAGAGACATTCAGTGCCACCGCTGCAAGGGCTATGGACATATGATGCGTGATTGTCCAAGCAAGCGCGTGATGATTGTTAGAGATGATGGTGAGTACTCCTCTCGCTAGTGATTTTGATGAAGATACACTTGCTTTGCTTGCGGCCGACCATGTAGGTGAAGAAGAGGAGGAGCACATTGGTGCGGACGATGCAGCACACTATGAGAGCCTTGTTGTGCAGCGTGTGCTTAGTGCACAAATGGAACAAGCGGGGCAAAATCAGCGGCACACCTTGTTTCAAACAAAGTGTGTGGTTAAAGAGAGATCTTGCCGCATGATCATTGATGGAGGGAGCTGCAACAACTTAGCTAGCAGCGAGATGGTGGAGAAATTGGCACTCTCTACACAGCCACATCCTCATCCATACTACATTCAAGTGGCTCAACAACAAGTGGTAAGGCGAAGGTAACTAAACTTGTGAGAATCAACTTTGCCATTGGATCCTACAAAGATGTTATTGAATGTGATGTTGTGCCTATGCAAGCATGTAGTATCCTGCTAGGTAGACCATGGCAATTTGATAGAGACTCCATGCATCATGGTAGATCAAATCAGTACTCCTTTTCATACCATGAGAAGAAGATTGTGTTACATCCTATGTCCCCTGAAATGATTTTAAAGGATGAACTTGCTAGAGCTAACAAATTGAAGAAATTGGAGCATGCTAAGAGTGAAAATCAGATTGTAGTAAATGATCTTGAGAAGCATAAACACAAGAATAGCAAATCTGCTCATGATAACAAGAAGGAAATTAAGTTAAAGGGAGCTTGCTTGATTGCTACAAAATCTGAAATAAATGAGCTGATTGCTTCTACCTCCCTTGCTTATGCTTTGGTCTCAGTAAAGAAGCATTGATTTCACTCCATGAATTGCAGCCTACTTTGCCTCCTGCCATTGCTAACCTTTTGCAGAGTATTCGATGTGTTTCCAAATGAGATTCCACCGGGATCGCCACCTATTCGAGGGATTGAGCATCAAATTGATCTCATTCCCGGAGCTTCATTGCCCAACCGTGCGCCATACAGACCAATCCAGAGGAGACAAAGGAGATTCAACGCCAAGTGCGGAGCTACTCGACAAAGGTTATGTGCGTGAGTCTCTTAGTCCTTGTGCTGTTCCGGTATTACTTGTGCCAAAGAAAGATGGAACATGGCGCATGTGTGTGGATTGTAGGGCTATCAATAATATCACCATTCGTTACCGTCATCCTATTCCACGCCTAGATGATATGCTTGATGAGTTGAGTGGTGCTGTTGTGTTTTCTAAGGTTGATTTACGTAGTGGGTACCACCGATTCGTATGAAATTGGGAGATGAATGGAAAACTGCTTTTAAAACAAAGTTTGGGTTGTATGAGTGGCTGGTCATGCCTTTTGGTCTCACTAATGCACCTAGCACATTCATGAGATTGATGAATGAAGTTCTGCGCGCTTTTATTGGCAGATTTGTAGTTGTATACTTTGATGACATCCTGATTTATAGCAAATCACATGAGGAACATCTTGAACACTTGCGTGCTGTTTTTGATGCATTGCGTGATGCACGTTTATTTGGTAACCTTGAGAAGTGCACATTTTGCACAGATCGGGTGTCTTTTCTTGGCTATGTTGTGACACCACAGGGAATTGAAGTTGATCAAGCCAAGGTTGAAGCGATACATAGCTGGCCGGTACCTACAACTGTTACCCAAGTGCGAAGTTTTCTCGGGACTTGCTGGTTTCTATCGTCGCTTCGTGAAGGACTTTAGCGCCCTTGCTGCCCCGCTGCATGAGCTTACCAAGAAGGGAGTGATCTTCAAATGGACAGATGCACATCGGACGCCTTCGACATGCTTAAAGATAAGTTAACACATGCACCTTTGCTCCAGCTTCCTGATTTCAATAAAACCTTTGAGCTTGAATGTGATGCTAGTGGAATTGGTTTGGGAGGTGTCCTTTTACAAGATGGCAAACCCGTAGCATATTTCAGTGAGAAATTGAGTGGGCCTAGTTTGAACTATTCTACTTATGACAAGGAATTGTTTGCTTTAGTTCGAACTCTACAAACATGGCAGCATTATTTGTGGCCCAAGGAGTTTGTCATACATTCTGATCATGAATCTTTGAAACACATTCGTAGCTGCCAAACTGAATCGTAGACATGCTAAATGGGTAGAATTCATTGAGACCTTCCCTTATGTCATCAAACACAAAAAGGGAAAGGAAAATGTGATTGCCGATGCTTTGTCTAGACGTTATGCCATGTCTCACATTGATTTCAAAATCTTTGGCTTGGAAACAATAAAAGAACAATATGCACATGATGCTGACTTCAAAGATGTATTGCTGAATTGTAAAGGAGGAAGGACTTGGAACAAATTCATCCTCAATGATGGGTTTGTGTTTAGAGCTAACAAGCTATGCATTCCAGCTAGCTCCGTGCGTTTGTTATTGTTGCAGGAAGCACATGGAGGAGGGCTGATGGGACACTTTGGTGTGAAGAAAAGAGGACATCCTTGCTGCTCATTTCTTTTGGCCCAGGATGAGGAGAGACGTGGAGAGATTCATAGCCCGCTGCACGACATGCCAAAAAGCTAAGTCACGTCTTAACCCTCATGGTTTGTACATGCCTCTACCTCGTCCCTAGTGTACCTTGGGAGGATATCTCTATGGACTTTGTTTTAGGACTGCCTAGAACCAAGAAGGGGAGGGACAAATGTTTGTGGTGGTAGATAGATTTTCTAAAATGGCACATTTCATACCGTGTCACAAAACCGATGACGCTACCAACATTGCTGATTTATTCTTTCGTGAGATTGTTCGTTTGCATGGTGTGCCAAATACAATTGTTTCGATCGTGATGCAAAATTCCTTAGTCATTTTTGGCGAACCTTGTGGGCTAAGTTGGGAACCAAGCTGTTATTCTCCACTACTTGCCACCCTCAAACCGATGGTCAAACCGAGGTTGTAAATAGAACTTTATCAACCATGCTTAGGGCTGTCCTAAAAAGAACATTAAAATGTGGGAAGAATGTTTGCCTCATATTGAATTTGCGTATAATCGTTCGCTGCATTCTACTACAAAAATGTGTCCTTTTGAGATTGTCTATGGCTTCATACCACGAGCTCCTATTGATTTGATGCCCTTGCCAACTTCTGAAAACTAAACTTTGATGCTAAGCAACGTGCTGAATTGATGCTTAAGCTGCATGAAACAACTAAAGAGAACATAGAGCGCATGAATGCTAAGTATAAGTATGCTAGTGATAAAGGTAGGAAGCATATGCATTTTGAACCGGGTGATCTGGTTTGGTTACATTTGAGGAAGGAAAGGTTTCCTGAACCGAGAAAATCCAAACTAATGTCTAGAGCTGATGGCCCTTTTAAAGTGCTGCAACGTGTTAATGAAAATGCATATAAGCTTGATCTTCCTGCAGATTTTGGGGTCAACCCCACATTTAACATTGCAGATTTGAAACCATACTTGGGAGAAGAAGATGAGCTTGAGTCGAGGACGACTCAAATGCAAGAAGGGGAGGATGATGAGGACATCACCGCCACCGATACGTCCACCCCTCCACTTGGTCCCCTTACTCGTGCTCGTGCTCGACAACTTAACCATCAGATAAGCTCCTTCTTAAGCACTTGTCCATCTTGTTTAGACAACGGAGACACTTGCACTGTTGTTTTGCTCAGAATGAAGAACAGGAGCCAAAGGGGAAAGGATTCACAAGCTCCAGTGTTCGGGCAGCAGAACAACACCAACTTCTGACGGGTGCTGCGACTTCATACGGACTCCGATTGGGGTGATCTTGGACTTCCTGGAAAGCCTATCAAGTCTATTTTCAAATGGATTTGGAATCACCTTCAAATTCGCCCTGAGTCAACGGGAATCGTCAAATGGTCGTGACTGGTACTGTGTTACCAGAACTTGGGCTGATGGGCCTTGTATCAAGTTGGGCCCATTAGGGCGCGTCCTAGGGTTTGGGGAGACATCCTGGTCGTCTCCAACCTCACAAATACCCCAGCAGCCGCCACTCTAGGGTTGGGTTTTGTTGAGTTGCATTCTTAGCCATTGTTGCTAGTCGCTTGCTGGAATAGCGCATGCTGGATAAGCTGCCCTACTTCCTGCCTTCGGAACCCCACATATTGTATTTTGGATTCGAATCCCTCATTCCTATTTGGTAATTTCAATACCTGTTATCTTGTTCTTGCAAGTTTCTTCGATTTGCTTGCAGGATTGAGAGCCCTAGTGGCTGGTGTCGTGCTCCACAAGGTGCGGCATCCTTGGAGGTGGTGTACCGGTTGCTAAGGCGCAGCACTTGAGAGAGCTGTAGTCGGACCGCCAACGTCATCCCCTTCCCCAAATCGAGTTACCCCCGCCTCTCATCGAAAGATCGGGCACCAACCCTAGCGGGTTCACATCAATTCACCAGTGGAGAAATTGTGCCTTTGCCTGTATTTTTCATGTACCAAGTTAAGGCATTATTTGTTATCCAATGAGTGCACTATAATATGCAAAGCCGATGTAGTCAAGTATATGCTATTGGCTCCAAGTGTTAAAAGGACGAGTTGGAAAATGGATTTTTGCCTTAAAAAGTTTGATTTAAGATACTGTGCACCTGTGGCGTTAAAGGACAAGCTATAGCCGATTTTATAAGTGGAACACGTAAATGATTTAATCGGCTTAGTGGAAATTATGCCTTGGACTTTGACGTTTGATGGCTCGGTTTGCACGAGTGGATGTGGTATCGGCTTGGTAATTATGTCCCCAAGAGGGGCAAGTTTTGAATTTGCATTCTCAATCAACCCCATGCCACAAACAACCAAGCCGAATACGAAGTAGTGCTCAAAGGATTGCATCTTCTCAAGGAAGTCGAAGCCGACACCGTCGAGATCATGGGAGATTCACCGTTGTTCATCGCCCAGCTTGTCGGGAGAATATGAGTGCAAAAATGACGTGGCCGATGGTCTACTATCAACGATGCCGAGAATTGATGGACAGCTTTCGGCTAGTTACATTGAGGCATATCCCCAGAGAGCAAAATGCAGAAGCCAATGATTTAGCTCAAGGGGCATCGGGTTACAAGCCGATGACAAAAGATATTGAGATAGAGATTGCCACCATAACAGCCTCGATGACTCGGAGGTTTGAAGTCTGCGCTATTTGGCGTAACTCTTCCTAGTCGGCTTCAAGGAAATTGCGCTACAAGGCTTTAAGATATGTCTTGCTCAATTTAGATTTATACTATTGGACGATTGATGGCGTGCTACTCAAGAGTCTCATTGCCGATCAAGCCAAGGTGGCTATCGGAGAAGTGCATGAATGGATCTGTTGCACGCACCAATCGGCTCATAAGATGAAGTGGCTACTGCGGAGAGCAGGGTAATTATTGGCCGACGATGCTGGAGGATTGTTTCAAGTATTACAAGGGCTGCCAGGATTGTCAGAAATTCGGAGCTATACAAAGGGCACCAGCATTGGCTATGAACCCAATAATAAAGCCTTGGCCATTCAGAGGTTGGGGAATAGATATGATTGGCCAGATCAATCCATCCTCAAGTAAGGGACATAAATTCATATTGGTGGCAACAGATTATTTCACGAAGTGGGTGGAAGCAATTCCTCTAAAGAAGGTCGATTCAAAGGACGCAATCGAGTTTGTTAAAGAACACAACATGTACCGATTCGGCGTCCCTCAAATAATAACAACAGATTAGGGATCTATCTTCGTATCGGATGAATTTGTTCAGTTTGCCAACGACATGGGAATTAAATTACTCAATTCTTCGCCGTATTATGCTCAAGCCAACGGGCAAGCGAAAGCTTCAAACAAGAGTCTAATCAAGCTGATAAAGAGAAAGATCTCTGAATATCCCAAGCAGTGGCAGAACCGATTAGCCGAGTCACTATGGGCCTATCGAATGGCTTGCCACGGATCTATCCAAGTTCCTCCATATAAACTCGTCTATGGGCATGAAGTAGTCTTGCCATGGGAAAACATCATTGGCATTAGAAGAATTCAATTACAAGATCAACTTACAGCCGATGATTACTACAACTTGATGATAGATAAATCGAAGACCTGGTTTTATCACGGATGAGGGCCTTGGAAAAAGTAACAAAGGATAAGGAACGAGTAGCCCGCCATTATAACAAGAAAGTTGTGCCTAAGTCGTTCGAAGAGGGCGAACTCGTTTGAAAATTGATATTGCCGATCGGATCAAGAGACAATAAGTCCGGCAAATGGTCACCAAATTGGGAGGGGTCGTTCAAGATCCACAAATACGTCTCTAAAGGAGCTTATATGCTAGAAGGTTTAGATGGAGAAGTGTTTGGGAGGGCTCTAAACGGCAAGTATTTGAAAAAAATACTACCCAAGTGTTTGGATCAATTCATGATTCGGCTATGGTTGTCCCAATTCATGTTAGCCGATGTGTTGTAATGCACGCATCGTCTTTAGGACGTTTTTCCACCAAGTTTCCCTATGTTTTCTACATCGGCTTAGCTTAGCCGATTGGCGACAAGACGTTTGATTCAATAATTTTGTTAATGCTCAAACACCGTCAACAAAATTAGGGGGCATATACATACACATCAAGGAAACTAGAAAACACCAAGGAGAATTTTTTTCAATTTCAAAGTCACAGATTTTTTCCAAAGACAGAACTAAAGTGATCGGCCAACAGCGCGTCGATGGCCGAAATTGTTGAAGCCTTGATTGCCTTCACTTCGTCAAATCACCGCTGTGTCTTCGGCATCGGAGCCGTGAATTACCTTAGCCGATTTGTGAAGCTCTTTCAAGTGTTTGATAGTGGCCATCAATTTGCCTTTTTGATCTTCGGTAGCTTTTGGCAAATCGGCCAACACCTGCTCTTCAGCGGCGATCTCGGCTCAGCATTGTTCTAATTGTAGCAACAGGTCAGCCTCCTTGTTCCTCAGATTAGCAATCCAGGTTTGTGAAGTTGTCGGGCCGGCCATTAGTTCGTTCAGCTTTGTTTTTTCGACCTCCACGTTCTTGACCGCATCTTTGATCTTAGCAGCCACATTTGGCTTGGGCAAGCCTTTCAATCATCCATTGCATTGCACGCCCTAGCCTTGGCCGATGTTGGTCGATGCAGACAGCCACGGATATTTTGGTGGCAAGATCTTTGGGAAGGTGGCCCTCAATCTCAAAGAACCGACTTTTAGCCGGTCCGCACTCCTCAACCAGCTTGTCGACATCGATGTCCAGCCAACGGCGTATATCTCAAAGTTTTTCCTTGAGCTCGTCGGCTGGGGCCTTATCTGGGCTAGTCGCCTTGCCTTCCTCGTCGCCGAGGAATTCCTTTATATCGAAAGAGAGCAGATCGGCCAAGGGCTGCAAAAGGAATGAAAGGATTAGGCTACTGCCTAAGATGGCCAATTGTTCAAGACGTTTAAAGGGGGAAGAAGGGGAAGGAAACTTACTCTTACTGCAGGAACAGGAGCAACTTCTGCTTCGACAGTTGGGACGGTTGGAGCGGGGTCTTTTTCAGCACGATTATCGGCCGAAGTGGCCGCTTCAAAGACGTTCATCGGCCGACTCGCGACGTCTTCTCGTGGCCTCGTGGCCACCCACGCCGATGCCGTGTGTTCGCTCAACACCGGGGCAGCATGGAGATTGAGGAGGCTACAGAAAAGACAAGTGTTAGCTTAAAAATCGGCTGGTGCTAGCAAAACAAAAGGGTGCAAATCAGGTTTCTTTACTGATGAGGCAGGACGCCAGGGATGGCTGGCTAGCTTCTTGACCTACAAAAGGTAGATTTGGTTATGTATACACCGATCAAGTTTTCACGGGCTAAGCTCGACAAGGATTTACCGGCCGTTTCATGATGAGCGGGCTTGAGCCGGTGGACTGTCTACCGGAGGGCTGACCGAGTTATGGCTCGAATCACTTGATTCGGCCGCTTCAATAGCTTCTCGACATTTCTTCATCAAGCAACTTCTTCGGTGAGAAATTGGTCGACGCTTGGATCAACGCACGGAGGCCGTCAGCACTGTCCAGCCGGCCGCTTTTCTCGTTTCTACAGTGTGTAGCCGATGGCTCCGCGATTGGAGTAGTTCTCTTTTTCCGGGCTAGCGGCTCGCGTGTTTTCCCATATAAGAGTGTCTTCAGCTTCGGCGCATCCCAGCCAATGGCCGAAGGAGCCAATCCACACCCGTTCGGCAAGATGCCCAAGCGATATTCAATAGGGATTCCTGAGTTGCTCACCGATGGCCTTTCGGTTTCTGTCACCTGCAAAGAGGAAAAAGTTTAAGTGTTAGCAGACCAGGTTGGCCAATGAGTTGAAAAAGGGAAAATAACTGAGAATTTAGAACTCACCGAGGGGATTTTGTCTGGTAGAAGAAAGGTGATGTAGTAAGAGGACTGTTGGTGAAAAAAGTGTCATTTGATTTCAATCCACCATCGGTCATAGGCTGTGCTTTTCTTGTATGCCAGAACAATGGTATCAATGCTGTCGAGTGGAGGGCCTGCGAGGTTCATAAGCTTGCTCATGATCGGCGGTTGGTCTACTTTTCCTCTGGTTTTAATCTTCTCAGCATAATAGCAGCCGATAGGCAGTTGACCGAGACCAAACTGGCGAGCAGCCGATACTGGGTAGTAAAACTCGTAAGACTTGGCCACTGATCGGCCCTGGTGGATGCCCGTCGGCAGAATGCATGGGGTAAGAGCAGCTGTGAATATGTCTCGGCATTTGGGGTAGTCGTCTGAGTTTACTTCTTCAAGGTTGAATTCAGCCGGCAACTCAAAGATTGGCCTATCCCTAAAGAAATACCAAAGAATAGCTTGTCCTTGGCAAAGCCATCGTATAGGACATAAACTATTCGGCTAATAGCTCGGCCGATTGTTTAGACCCAAAGATGCATGGCCGCTACTTCGCCATAGCTGAGGCATCTTGTGGTGGTTATCTCATTCCCCGTCATCGTCTTCGATAGGCTCCGATCGTGGGAAACGTGCTTCAGTCAAGGGTGGCCGATCAGATATTTTTTGGGACATCGCATGAGCCGATCCGAAGAAACCACCATGGGCCCCCAAAGTTGTTGACAAGTATTGGCGCTATCTTGGCTACGGCTTGATGAAGAGTTTGGTATAGATAGCCGAGGAGGAATTTGCCAAGGGAATCTTTTTCTTATCCACTAAAGCTTCGGCTACGACTTGCCGCTTTGTCGTCGCCCATAGCCGGATCCGCGTAACAGTGAATTCTCTAGCCACATCATTAGAAATGCGGCATGCTCTCGGGGCTGATTGGCCCATCTCTCGTGTTCTTGGCCACATAGCCACTCCATCCCCCTATATCAGATTAATTGGAATTGGCTTTTTCCAAACAAGATATCAGATTAGCCGACGATAAGATATCCACCCAAAGGTTCATCACTACGTCGGCTAGGTAATTGTCATTGGGCTTTGGCCGGAAGACGTAGGGCGTTCAAGGTATCATTCCGTAAGTAAGTGGCAGCCGACATTAATGGTTCGTCCTTCTCCATGTTGGCTACCGACAAAGCCAAGCATTGGGCTATTCCCATTTCCTCCCAATGGGCTTGCTTGGCTGGTTGCATCCTTTGTACCATTCTCGGCCAAGACTTGTCTATTGAGGGGGCAAGACTTAAAGGTGTCAATCCAATGGTTCAGAGATGGTTTTCTCAAAGTTAGGTATCCTATTGGTTTCGCTATAATTAACTCGTATGGATCATTGTTGCCGATAGGCCCTAGAAAATATCTCGTTGTTCGATGAGGCCGGGAATTACTATCCGGTGAGCAAGATGCTACAATCAAAAAGGAGAAACATAATTCCAGATCAGAAACCATAAAATACAGATCTATGGTCAAAAGGCGTAAAGAAAGGGTTTTGGCCGATTAGGGCTTACCTCGACGAACTCGGTGGACGGAGCGGCCGATGGGGCGCGGAAGACGCCATCGCGTGCTTGGAGATCGCCGGAAGTGGGGATCGTCGCCGTAGGCTTCGGGAGCTGGATGGGTCGCGGAGAACTCTAGGGCGTTTGTTGAAGTGGTCTGTTTTCGACTGGCGTGACTCGTTTGGCGGCCTGGCGAGGCAGTTTTTCAAGAGTTTTTGTAACGGTCGAAACAGAGTCAAGCTAGGATTGCGCATGGAGTTCGAATCGCCTAAAATCTGCAACATTTCATATCGCGGACTTGGGAGGCATGTGTTAACGACTAAATTTGGTAATCAAATCCCCGGGTTTCTAGTAGAAATTGAAGCGGAATCGGAGAAGATGTGTGATCTTTGAAGAAGCAGAAACGAAATCAGCATAGTCCGAATCGGCTACGGAGTCGGGCTTACCGAGTTCGGACTCGACTCGGGATAGTTGATAGCCGATTCCGAGTCAAGATAGAAGTGGGGCCAATCCTAATGGAAGGCGTGAAAATGAGAAGTTAGATTCGGTTCCCAAATTGCACGTTAAGGATATTGCCATCTGTAAGGGCAATTGTATCTGTAAAGTAGGGTTTTGTTTAGATATTCCTTTTCTGATACGACATTGGGGTTGTATCCCGAGATATTGTCATATTTTAAATAGTAGATTAGATAGAAATTGTGTCTTACACGGATAATGTTATGCTTGGGTATAAATAAGACCCAAAGGCTCTTTGTAAAAACAACCGAATCACATCAAAACAACTTCGGCGCATCGCCTCCTATTTTCTTTTAGACGAGTTCTTGATCCGGCTTCGGGCTGCATCGATTTGAACCCCGGATAAGGTAAATTCTCGTCATTAGTGGTTCATTTCGTCAAATCTAGTGCTTACATCGTCATGATACTCTAGGTTTGATGCTGTAGACCATGCAAGTTATCATATATGGCATATAATCTAGAACAATGTCTAGATCTATCCCGCCGTCGCCCTGTTTCTCTTGGGAGACAAGAGTCGATAGAGCTAGATCTAGATGTTCGACTAGGTTATATGTTGTATCTACCGTCTTGAGGGGTTTGCATCGGTCTATATGGATCTAATACTATCATTTTGTACTTAATGATGCATCATCTATGATCTGTTAAGTCGCTTTTAGAAGTATTTAGAACTACTCGATTAGATGTCTACTTGTAGAGACAGTGCTGGGATTTCAGCCAGCCTTACCTGTTTTAATAATCTTTTAGCATTATTTACTATTAGATATATTAAGATCTCAATTTGGTTAAATGCTTTAAGCGCATCGTCCGTTGACATTAGTCGATAGCCAATTAATCTTGGTTTAACGCATTTACGTTAGATTGATATATTTTCATAAGATACATCAGAGTAGTAGCCGATACACATTAGATCTGTAGCATCGGCTAGGTTATAAATACATATATTTGTTACCCTGATGTATATTTAGATTAAGTGATTTATACTGTCTCGACATAGCCGATCTATCCTAGTCACTTAGTTTAAATGTGCTTCGGGATAGCTGATATATGTCAATGGATTCCCGAGCCGATCCGATAGGATCTAACTTTAACCTTAACACATGTATTTGTTTATTATTTCTTGTTGGTTAGTAGATCAAACCAATTGGCATGCCTAGCTCATCACAGTAGCCAAGGATGGACCCGCACAGAGCTAAGCAGATCTCCTAGGCCGTGTGAGAGAAATTTCTCATCAACACCTATGCGGAATTCTCCTATAATAATAGCTACCAATCCAGCTTGAAGATGTCACCCAATGAGGCTTTATTTGGATGTAGATGCCGGACCCTGCTAATGTGGTCAGAAACCGGTGAGCGAGCCGTGTTTGGACTAGACATCATAAAGGAGGTCAAGAATAAGTTCGTTCGATTAGAGACCGGCTAAGGTAGCCCGCCTCGACAAAAGAGGTATGCGGACACTGCCGAGGGACTTGGAATTCAACGTAGGCGATTACGTATACCGAAGGTTTCGCCATTACGAGGAACCAAGAGATTCAAGGTTAAAGGAAAACCGGCACCGAGATATGTTGGACCGTTCCCGATAAGCGCCGAAGAGGCGAAGTGGCCTACCAACTAGACCTACCGTAAAACCTCACCAACGTACATCCCGTATTCCATGTATCGCAATTGAAGAAATGTCCATGAGTGCCGAAGAACAAGCCCCCTCGAAAGATATCCTTATCATTGATGATCTTACATACCCGAAACACCCAAGGATAATCTTGGACGAGGCGTAAAAGAGAACACGAACCAAGACGTGGCGTATGTACAAGGTACAATGAAGCAACCACACCGAAGAAGAAGCTACCCGGGAAAGTGAAGACTTTTAGCGACCGGGTACCCACACCTACTTAAAGACGGTAAGAAATCTCTGGGACGAGATTTATTGTTAGGGGTAGGTTTGTAACACCCGAAAATCTGAGACATAAAAATCGAGATTTAAAAATTGGGATCGATCGAAACTATTGAATTTTTGCATCTTGTCGTAATTGTTTGCCTCTTATTTGTGAGTTTTATTGCATGTTATAAATAATGGAACATTTATTCGAAGATGGAAAATCAAATAGGTGTCGAAAACCCTAAAAGAAAAGGAAATTATAAAAATAAAGTTGGGTGAAACTAAAATTTAAAATTTAGTTAAATTTATATTTGGGCCAAATTATAGTTTCAAAGTGTATAGGTAAAAGGCAAAAAGGAATATATTAAAAAAATATAAAAATCGAAAAAGAAAAGTGCACTATTCATCTATCACCAGGTGTTCGACGCCGTGCCGCGCGCACGTTCCGGCCAGCGCCCGTGGCAACGCGCCGGCCGCCGTCGTACCACCGCCGTTGTCGCCCACGACGCGCGTGCCACGCCGCCGACGCGCGCGACAATGGCCGCCGTGTCGTACCGCGTCCCCACGCCGCCGTACCGTGCGCCCGTGTCAACGCCGCGCCCATGCCGCTGCCCCATCGCGTTTCCTCGCGCCAGTGCTAAGCCGTCCCGTCACCGCTGTGCCAGCCGCGCCATGCCGCCGTCGCCGCGCCATGCCGCCGTCACCTCGCCATCGTGTCGCCGCACCGTGCCCACGCCTGCCGCCCACCGATGTGAACCCGCTACGGTTTTGTCCCGATCTTTCGATGAGAGGTGGAGGATAACTCGATTGGAAAATGGAGGCGACGTTCATGGCCTCGACTACAACCGTCCAAGGACAATGCGCCTTAGCAACCGATGCACCGTCTTCGGTGGACGACGCGAACTTGCGGTGCGCGACAACCCAGCCACTAGGGCACTCGTCCTGCAAACAATCGAAGAACAAGCAAGAACAAGTAAAACAAGCACCGAGGTTGGTAGATATAAAGATGAAAGGTTCACTCCGAATTGAACAATATGGCGGGGTTCCGAAGACAAACAGACGGCGGTCTAGCCAACATGCGCGCGTGTGCAAGTAGCAAGACGCTAACTCTAATCAACAAAACCCACCCTTCTTGGTGGCGGCTGAAGGTTTAAGAAGAGGGGAGAGATGACCACAGGGGTGCCGAGGTTGTGCTAAACCCTAGGACACGCCCCTAACGGGCCCAACTTGATGTAATCACCTGATGGTTGAGTTGACGTGCACGAGCGTGGGTTATTGGACCATGAAGTTGTACGTGTGGAGGCGTGAGTGCATCGGTAATGTTGATGTCCTCATCATCCTCCCCTTCTTGCATTGGATTCGTCCTCGACTCAAGCTCATCTTTGTCTCCCAAATATGGCTTTAAATCTGCAACGTTAAAAGTGAGACTAACCCCAAAATCTGCAGGAAGATCAAGCTTGTATGCATTTTCATTAATTTTTTCAAGCACTTTAAAAGGTCCATCCAGCTCTAGGCATCAACTTAGACTTTCGCAAATCAGAAACCGCTCTTTCGCAAATGTAACCAAACCAAATCACCGTGTTCAAAATTCAATTGACGCCTACCTTGTCACCAAGCAAGTTTATAGTTAGCATTCATGCGCTCTATGTTTTCTTTAGTTTTTTCATGCAGCTTTAACATCAACTCAAAGACGTTGTTTAGCATCAAAATTCAGTTTTTAGAAGATGGCAAAGGCATTAAATCAATAGGAGCACGAGACAAAAATCCATAAACAATCTCAAAAGGGCACATCTTTATAGTGGAATGCAACTAATGATTGTATGCAAATTCAATATGAGGCAAACATTCTTCCCACATCTTAATATTTGTCTTTAAAACAACCCTTAACATAGTAGACAAAGTCCTTTTCACAACTTCCAGTTTGCCCATCGCTTGGGGATGACAAGTAGTAGAAAACAAAAGCTTAGTCCCTAATTTAGCTCACAAAGTTCTCCAAAAATGGCCGAGAAATTTTAGTGTCATGGTTCGAAACAATGGTGTTCGGCACACCATGCAAGCGAACAACCTCCCAAAAGAACAAGTCAGCAATATGAGTAGCATCATCGCTTTATGACATGGCATGAAATGTGCCATTTTAGAAAACCTATCCACAACCACAAAAATGCTATCTCGCCCTCTTGGTCCTAGGCAAGCCTAACACAAAATCCATTGAAATTATCTTCCCAAGGAACACTTGGAACAGTAGAGGCATATACAAACCATGGAGATTTAAGCGTGACTTAGCCTTTTGATATGTCATGCAAGTGAGCCACAAATCTCTCCATGTTTCTTCTCATCCTCAACCAAAAGAAATGGCTAGCAAGGATGTCCTCCGTCTTCTTGGCACCAAAGTGCCCCATCAACCCACCGCCATGCGCTTCCCGCAAAGAACAACAAATGAACAGAGCTAGCCGGAATGCATAGCTTGTTAGCTCTAAAATAAACCCATCGTTGAAGATAAATCTGTTCCATGTCCTTCCATCCTTACAAAGCAACAACACGTCTTTAAAATCATCATCATTCACATATTGGGCTTTGATTGTTTCTAGGCCAAAGATTTTGTAGTCAAGTTGTGTCAACAAAGTATATCTCCTAGACAAAGCATCAGCTAATGATATTCTCCTTTCCCTTCTTGTGTTTAATGATATAAGGAAAAGATTCAATAAATTCAACCCATTTAGCATGCCTACGATTCAGTTTGCCTTGACTATGATTATGTTTTAAAGATTCATGATTAGAATGTATGACAAATTCCTTGGGCATAAATAATGTTGCCATGTTTCCAGAGTTCTCACAAGAGCATACAATTCTTTATCATAACTAGAATAATTCAGAACAGGCCCACTCAATTTTTCACTGAAATATGCAACGGGTTTTCCCTGTTGCAGCAAAACACCACCCAATCCAATCCCACTAGCATCACATCGAGTTGAAAAGTCTTACTAAAATCTGGAAGTTGGAGGAGAGGTTGATTTGTTAACTTATCTTTTAACATGTTGAAGGCGTTCACTTGTGCGGTGCCCCACGTGAAAGGCGCTCCCTTCTTTGTAAGCTCATTCAGCGGTGCACCAATGGTGCTGAAATCCCGCACGAAGCGCTGATAAAATCCTGCAAGTCCTAAAAAGCTTCGAACTTGTGTGACCGTTTTAGGAGGCGGCCAACCCTGAATTGCCTCGACCTTGGCTTGATCAACCTCAATTCCTGCGGAGTAACAACATAGCCAAGAACGATACGTGATCGTGCAAAAACCGCACTTCGCAAGGTTACCAAACAAACGTGCATCGTGCAAAGCATTAAAAACAGCACGTAAATGATCAAGGGGTTCCTCTAAAGATTTGCTATAAATCAGAATATCATCAAAGTATACCACCACAAATTTGCCAATGAAAGCACGCAAGACCTCATTCATCAACCTCATGAAAGTGCTACGTGCATTAGTTAAACCAAAAGGCATCACTAACCACTCATATAATCCAAACTTAGTTTTGAAAGTTGTTTTCCACTCATCTCCCAACTTCATACGAATTTGGTGGTATCCACTATGCAAATCAACTCTAGGAAGACAAGAGAGCCACTCAATTCATCAAGCATATCGTCTAACCTAGGAATTGGATGACGATATCTAATGGTAATGTTATTAATAGCTCTACAATCAACACACATACGCCAAGATCCATCTTTCTTAGGCACCAAAATCACCGCACAAAGACATGGACTAAGAGAATCTCGTACGTACCCTTTATCAAGCAACTCCCCGAACTTGACGCTGAATCTCCTTGGTCTCCGGATGGCGCACGGTTGGGTAGTGAAGCCCCCGAATCGATCGATTTGATGCTCAATTCCACGCACCGTGGCAGCCTTGGTACATCCTAGGGAAAAACATCCTCATACTCCTGCAAAAGATTAGTGACCACAGGTGAAAAAGAAACAGGTACATCCTCAAAGGAAAACAAAGCATCCTTGCATACAAAAGCATAGCAAACAGTTTCAGTTGTATCCAAATTGGCAACATCGATTTAACAAAGAAGCATGCAAGAACCTTTCAATTGAATCACATTTTTATTGTCGATTTAGATTCTCTCTTATGTTGCACATGTTCTTTGGCTACAATCTGATTTTCACTTATAGCATGGACCCGATTCTTCTCTTTCTTAGCTCTAGCAACATCATCCTCAAAAACAGCTTCAGGGGTCATGGGATGCAACACAATTTTCTTATCATGGTACATAAAAGAATACTGATTTGATCTACCATGATGCATAGAATCCATATCAAATTGCCATGGCCTACCTAACGAATATGACAAGCTTGCATAGGTACAACATCACACTCAATAACATCACGATATGTTCCAATTGCAAAATTAATGCGCACCAGCTTGGTTACCTTTGCCTTACCAGTTGTTGTTTAGCCATTGAATGTGATATGGGTGGGGATGCGGTTTGGTGCCGAGTGCAAGCTTCTCCACCATTTCGCCGCTAGCCAAGTTGTTGCAGCTTTCCTCCATCGATGATCAAGCGGCAAGAACGTTTAATGACACACTTTGTTTGGAACAAAGTGTGCCGCTGATTTTGCTGGGCCTTCTCCATTTGTGTGCTAAGCACACGCCGCACAATGAGGTCTGTCGTAGCGTTCGCAAAGACGCACCAATATGTTCTTCCGGTCCATCATCTTTATCTCGCATGGTCACCGCAAGCAAAGCAAGTGTATCTTCATGAAAATCACTAGCCGAGGAATACTCACCATCATCTTTGACTACCAAAACATGCTTGCTGGGCAATCACGTGGACATGCCCATAGCCCTTGCAACGGTGACATTGAACATCTCTTGTTCTCCCAATGGATGCAACAGTAAGAAGCACTCGCGCCGGCCGCCGGGCTGTCTTAGTCGGTGCACTAATAGCCGAGCACGTGGCTTGTCGCTGGATGGAGAAGGTGTCGACCGCCGGGTGTGGAAGATGGCAAAGGAGTAGAAGTCGTGCGTGGCAGCCATGATGTCGATTTTCCTGCAGAAAAATTAGTCTTGGCACTAGCACGTCGTCCCCGCACTTCCCTTTTAGCTTTGCAAGCAAGATGAAACAATCGAGTCATATTAGTGTAATCTTTGTAGTCCACAATGTCATAGATCTCACGGTTTAGACCACCCAAAATCTAGCCATAGCAAGATCCTCGCACTTCGTCCTAAATTACAGCGAAGCATGCCCATTTGTAATTCCCGATAATATTCTTCTACACTTTTAGCACCCTCGCCTCAATTGTTGCAATTTATTTAACAAATCACGTGCATTGTAAGAAGGAACAAATCTAGCCCACATGACCTGTTTCAAAACATCCCAAGTCTCGTGGCATGTTGTTAGGATTTTTCTTGCCATGTTCTATCCACCACACGAGGCAAAAGCAAAGTGAACTCACTAGTAGCAGCTCTAACTCTCGGGGAATTCATGGCATGCAAATTTTTGATCAACAAAGCAATCTCCCATGTAATGTATGCATCAAATGGTCATATTTTCCATCAAAAGGAGGTATCTTTAAATTTGACTTTAGAAAAGCATCTTCATTATTGCATACCTCTCGTCTGGCCGTGTTCTCCCATGCCTCTACGGTTGTTACGTAGCCGACGGCGATCACGAGCGTTGCGGTCATCATGTTCAGTGTCAGCGGTGTAGTCACCATCGAAGTTGTCCTCACCGTACTCACCATCAACATCGTCTTCATCACGCCCGATCATGGCCCCGAGCATTGAGGTTATCAAAATGCCTCACAAGTGTAGCAAGGCAGGTGTCAATACGACAACCGATGCCTCCAACCCGCGAGCCTGGTTGTGGCATCGATCCGTGTGGCCTCCAGCTTGCCCGATCTTGTCATTCGTCACCCGCAAATCTGCATCAAGTCCTTCTATGTGCCGCTTCACTTCCCTTGCAAAATGCTGTATGATGCGTCTGGTGCGTGGAGAATGGGATGCACCTTCTTCTTCCTCCGAGCCTGCCATGGTTAATATAACAAAACAACAACGAAAACAGTTGACAAGAATTAATCCCTACAACTATTGGGGTGTGGCTAGTGAAAGGCGCTCGCTCTCAGCTTATCTCACAAGCTCTTACCAGTTCTTACCATGCTCACAGGAGGGGTGACGACAACAGACAAGTCTGCAACCGTGGAACGAGGTGTATCGGCGCCGTAGCAACGAGGCCTGTTGTCAAGCTATAGTCGTATGTGTGGAGCTGTAGGAGGGCTGAAAGTAATGCACAAGGAAGTACTAGCAACCACGTTAGTCAAAGCAAATTGAGTAAACGCTCAAGGTCAGTACCGTGCTGGTCCTAGGCTAGACGAAGTAGAGACGTGAGCCTAACCACAAAGGACGCCACAAGATACAAACCCAAACAGACACGATCACAGGAAGGTGGAGACAAAAGGGACTAGGTGGAAGGAAGGTTCTCACGAGTCGGCCCCTTTCTTTCTTTTTTTTTTCTTTTTTTCTTCTTTTTTTGTTGTTCTCTCTTTTGCTGTTCTCTCTAGTGCTGAGGAGAGAGATGCGGCATTTTTATTTTTTTTTTGATATTTTTTTCACAACCAGGAGCACACTAGAATCAACCAAAAAAATTCTTAGCTCAAACGGACAAAATATGAGGCATGTGGAATTTTTCAAAGTTTTACCGAAAGGGGTTCCGAAGCTTCTTGCCACGAAAACAGAATTTTGCAAGTGGAATTTGGCGATTTTAAAATTGCCGAACCCGGCAAAGTCTGGGATCAGACGAATGTAACTTTTTCTGTAGATGTCCGTGGATATATTATATGCCTAATTTCGAGTCCGTATGAAAAAGATATCACTGTTTTAAGGAAGGTCACTCGAATCAGGGTTGGTTTTCCTTTCTAGTGGCGGCAGGATCAAAGGCAACAGATCAAACTAAGGATGTAAAGTGACTTGGTGGATGGAAAGTGATTTGGTGGATGGAAAGTGATTTGGTGGATGGCAGCGATGGTGGTGATGACGGCTAAAACAAAGGTGGTGGTGATGTACGGTGGCAAGAACTCGAAACTCTAATCGCACAAACACTAAAACCAGCACATTGACACAACCATGCAATCGAAGACTCAACAAGCCCTAACTAAGCAGTCCTAGTAAAAAAAGGCTCAAAGGGTTTTTAGGATTGATCTAATCTACTATTTTTTTGGCTTTTTCTGGACTATAGGGGAAAAAATTAAACAACAAAGGGTAGAAAATCTCTCACCGATCAACCGCGCTCTGATACCAACTGATGTGAACCTGCTAGGGTTTTGTCCTGATCTTTCGATGAGAGGTGGAGGATAACTCGATTGGAAAATGGAGGCGACGTTCACGGCTCGACTACAACCGTCCAAGGACGAAGCGCCTTAGCAACCGATACACCGTCTCCGGTGGTCGACGTGAACATGCCGTGCGCGACAACCCAGCCACTAGGGCACTCGTCGTACAAGCAATCGAAGAACAAGCAAGAACAAGTAAAACAAGCACTGAAGTTGCTAGATATAAATATGAAAGATTCACTCTGAATTGAACAATATGGCGGGGTTCCGAAGACAAACGATGGGCGGTATAGCCGACACGCGCGCTGTGCAAGTAGCAAGACGCTAACTCTAATCAACAAAACCCACCCTTCTTGGTGGCGGCGAAGGTTTAAGAAGAGGAGAGACGACCACAGGGGTGCCGAGGTCGTGCAAACCCTAGGACGCGCTCCTAACGGGCCCAACTTGATACACGGCCCATTGGGCCAAAAGAGGTGACGCAGCACCAAGGACAGATTAACACTCGGTAGAAAAGGACAATTCTGGCCGTTCCAGGACAGATATTGACATGGGGCCGGATCCATTTGAAGTAGACTTGATAACCTTTCCATCAAGTACTTGCACGCTCAAATCGGAGTTCGCATGAAGTCGTGGCGGCCGTTAGAACTTGGCACTATGCTGTAGTCCGACTACCCCGCGCGAATCCTCTTCCCGTTGGATCCTCTCCATCATTCCCGAGTAAAACAAAAGTGCACGCGCCTCCGGATATAAAGAAGAGGAACAAAATGTAATCACCCGATGGTTGAGTTGACGTGCACGAGCGTGGGTTATTGGACCATGAAGTTGTACGTGGGAGGCGTGAATGTATCTGCAATGTTGATGTCCTCATCATTCTCCCCTTCTTGCATTGGAGTCGTCCTCGACTCAAGCTCATCTTCGTCTCCCAAGTATGGCTTTAAATCGCAACGTTAAAAGTGAGACTAACCCCAAAATCATAGGTGATCAAGCTTGTATGCATTTTCATTAATTTTTTCAAGCACTTTAAAAGGTCCATCCAAATCTAGGCATCAACTTAGACACCGCACCACCCCGAGCCCCTCCTCTCCTCGCGCCGCCGGGAGCCACCGCCATGCCGCCGCCTTTCCCTTGCGCCGCCGTCACCTCCGTTGCCGCGCGTCGCCACGGTGGAGCCACCCCCTTCCCTTTTTTCCCTCCTTCCCTTGCTCCTGCGTCTTGCCGGGCCGGCCGAAGTAGAGAGGAAGAAAGAAGAACACAAAGATGAGTGAGGAGAGAAAAAAAGAAGAAAAAGAAAAAGAAAAAGAAAAGAAAAGGAAAGGAAAAATATAAATAATAGGAAAAATATTTGGGAATAATATATGATGTTTTGGGGTAAAAATATATTTTTGGAATAAAACTTTAGGGGTAATTATAGGCTAAATATTGAATTATATTAGAAGTTTAATTGTCGCATGAGTTAATGTGGGAATTAATTATAATATAATTTGTCTCTAAATATTGATTTTGTCGATGAACTTCTTTCTAAAATTTAAATTTAATTTTCAAATTATTTTGAATAGTATCATGCTTTAGAGTAACTCGTTAGGATTTAAATAAAGTTTTATCCCCTGTTTGTTGACTGCAAAATTTGGAAATAAAATTTGATTTAACAATTTATTTTTGGTATAATACTTTTGAATCATCGATCATTACATTTCTAAAATTTAGAATAGATTAACTTGGGATAGGATCACCCCATAATAAATTAAATTGGTTTAGTCGCAAAACTTCGAATCATTATATCTCGTTTGTTTTAGCTAAGATTTCGTCGAAACTCGAACCTAAATTCGTCTAAAACCATAGACTAATCTTTGGAGTTGCTTTTACGATTTTATCTAGCATTTTGATGATTTTGTTGGAATTCTAATCGAATTCAATCAGATTTTTCGCACGTACGTATAGAGTCCGAGGGAGGTGTTGATTGCGCCGAGGATCCCGAGCATCAAGTTCACGAGCAAGGCAAGTCATCACTACCTTTGAACATACCGAGCCTATTTGCGAACTTTGTTGCTTTTAAATCTTAAACCTGCATGCTATACACGAAGTATTTATATTCTTGCTATACCATGCCTTGATATTGAATACCAATAGATATACTCTTTGTAACTTATGACATAATGTGTCCGAAGAAAATCTTCGGTATTGCTTAGTCATGCTAAATTATATTCATGCATAATCATATTTATCAAACGCTATATGCTTAGGCAACTACCTTAGGGAAGGTGGTTGATGTACGGCATGTGAGACATGAGCGCCACATTGCCATGACAATGATGAAATGATTCTTTGATGAAAAAACAAACAAATGTTTTAGACTGGGGTGGCTGGATGGTTTTGGTGGATTTCGGAAAAGGCAAGTGCCGACCGTGGTCAATTAAGGACCGAGCCCCGCGACTTAAACATGAAACGAGCCGCACAACCGTACTTCTCGAACGGGTATATAGACCTAGCATTAGATAGTCGAGCTGGTGCGTATCCCTGCGTAGTGGTTCCAGTGTTGAGATGTGATTTGTGTTGTTGAGATGGGGCTGCGGCCGAAGTGTTGAAGTGATGGGTATATCCTATTTGGAATAAGGTTGATCTGCACCGGCAAGATCAAGAACCCACGGAGAGGTGTATCGATCGCTAAGGCGCAACACAACGTCTCGTAGACGGTTGTACTTCCTGATCGTCAACGTTTCTTCCAAATCGTAGTTATCATCAACTCACCGAAAGATCCTGACACCCTAGTTCACATCAGGATCCCCAGCACATAAAATCATCATGCAAACCCATCCCATCATTTTAAAAATTTAGAGTCTAGCTAAGAGAGAAACTTGTCACGCCGCTCTATATCCGCGAGCACGGCTATTCGAATAGATTGATTTACTCACACTGCAGTGGATGTACACTTTACCCGTACCCCGTGACTGCCCAACGAATGAGCCTACATCCCAACACATTAGACCGTCACCAAGAAAGCTCTTCGATAACCCTCACTAAGCAGCATCTACTCCACTTCAATCCTCTTGCACTCTAGCCGTCTTTTGGTAGCAAGGTGAGCCGGGCGCTCCGGCGGAAGAAAAAACTCACTCAATCCTCGTTCATCACTCAATACGTAGGCCGTGCCCCATCTCAACAACACCAACCACAACTCAACACCCGAACCACTATGCAAAAAGGATACTGCTGCCGCTATAATCTCGCTTAGGTCTATACCCATTCGAGAAGTACAAATTTGTACCGCTCGCTCCATGTTATAATAAGTCTCATGGCTCGGTCCTTAGCCGACCAGATGTAGTTGCCTTAATCCACCCAAATCACCCACTCGCCCCACTCTAAAACATTTATTTTGTATATTCCGTTTTCATCAAAACTCATTTTATCACTCATGGCAATGTGGCGCTGTGTCTCCACATAAATCGTATCTCAACTACCTTCCCAAGGTAGTTGCCCAAGCATATAGCTCGTTATGAAAGCACGAGTATGCAAGAATCTAGTATAAGCATGGCTAAGCATCTTACCGAAGATTTTCTTAGGACATGTCTTATCGAGGGTTACAAAGAATATATCTAAAAGTAAACAATATCAAGGCATGGCATATCAAGCATAGGTATTTTTCTTGTGTAAAGTATGCATATTTGAATTTTAAATCAACATCATTTCGCAAATAGTTCAACTTGTTCAAAGGAGTGAAGACTTGCCTTGCTCGCGACCTTTCTTGACTTGTGTCTTCAATGTACTCAATGGCTCTCTGATTCTATACATACGTGCTTAAAATCCAATTGAATTCGGCTCAATTCAAATAAAAAACCATCGAAACCAAATGAATCACAAAAGCGGTCCCTAAGGCGAATATATGGTCGTAAATGGATTTGGGTCGAGTTTTGCTAAAGTCCTGGCATCGTACGAGTGTGTTGCATGAATTCGAACTTTTAGGTTTTCTTTGATTTAATTTATATGGGATGGCCTTATCTCTAGTTAATGTAAGTTTCTGAGACAAGCAAGATCACTAAGGGTCTAAGGGCATCTATTTGGGTTAGGTTAACTAGAGTGTTTACATCTGGACTTTCGATCAATCTCTAATTTCTTAGGTGAGCTTGGGTGTCGGGTTCATTAGTATGTGGATCGGGAAGGATTCTATGGAGCAACGCCGTCAAATATTCATACATATATATATATAGTAAAGGGTTAATTAGGATTTATAAAGATGGTTTTGAAATTTTATAAGGGTTCCTAAAAAAAATAATAGATGGATGGATGGGCTTTACAAAAGATAGAGATTTTTCGAGAGGAATAGACTAATGAGTTTGAGTATAAAGTTTTTATTCATGGGAAATAAATGGTAATACATGAGCGCCACATTGCCATGACAATGATGAAATGATTCTTTGATGAAAAACAAACAAATATTTTAGACCGGTGGCTGTTTTGGTGATTCCGAAAAAGTGCAAGTGCCGACCGTGGTCAATTAAGGACCGAGCCTCGCGACTTAAACATGAAACGAGCGCATAACCGTACATTTCGAATGGGTATAGACCTAGCTGATTGAGATAGCAACAGCTGAGGCGTATCCGCGTAGTGGTTCCAAAGTGTTGAGATGTGATTTGTGTTGTTGAGATGTTGGGCCTGCGGTCGAAGTGTTGAAGTGATGAATCAAAATCGAAAATTAATTATAATTTAAAGATTGATTGAGTTTTCCCTTACCCCGAGAGCGCTAAGAACTCCTCACACTCGCTAGGAATGGACGACTAGAGTGCAAGAGGATCTAAGTTCATGGAGCAAGTGCACGCCAAAGTGAGATTATCAAAAGCTTTGCCGTGACCGCTCCTCATGTGTTGGGACGTTGGCTCATTTGTTGTTGCAATACCACGAGTACGCGTAAAGTGTACATCCCCCGTAGTGTTAGTGAATCAATCTATTCAATAGCCGTGCTCATGATATGGAGCAACAAAGGACAAGTTTCTCTCTTGGCTAGGACTCAGTTTTAAAATGGTGGGATGGTATGCATAATGACTTTATGAGTTGGTGGATCAACTTCTCGAAAGGCGAGAAGGGGTAGACTCCCTTAAAATCATGACGACCCAAAGGGCGGGAAGCTATTCTTGGGATCACAATGGATGGTGGACGAACCATCGCTGACTTAATGAACCATGGAAATAAAACTTGACTTGGCTAGATGTTAGGATTGTGAAAAGATTTACAAAATTGGCTTTGTGCAAATGAACCACACAACCCATCCTTTGAGAATCCCCTATCATATGCATCTTTCCTATGTTGGCTTGCTGAGTACGGTTGGTACTCACCTTTGCTATACGCACAAAACCTTCAAATGGAGGAAATGAAGACATGGGAAGACCCGTACGCATGTCGAACCCCATTTTTGAGGATCGGGAATCATTCGTGTTCATAACCCATTTCCTGGATCGAGTAGTTTGGTACCCACGAATACATTGCTGAATCATCTGTGCACGATACATTCATCGACACATTACAACATAGAGCCCGAAGGCAAAGTCTAGAACATAGGACCAAACGGTCCTAAACAATCAAAAGCAGGAATTACATAAGGCAAATGCTGGAAAGAAGGTAGCAATGGCACGCTATTGCCACCGGCAATAACCACTCGAGCTAAGACCTATTGGACGCCATCGTCTTCCACCCTCTCCCGGTAGTATGCATACGGGTCTTCTAGGTCTTCATTATCCACATCTCGAATGTTTGTGCGTATAGCAAGGGTTGAGTACCAACCGTATTCAAGAAGTCAACATAGCAAAGATGCATATGATAGGGGATTCTCAAAAGATGGTTGTGGTTCATTTGCACAAAGCCGCTTTTATAATTCTTTTTGCAAACCTAACATCTAGCCAGGTCAACTTTTATTACCATAGTTTATTGAAGTCGGCGACTGCTTCGTCCACAATCCATTGTCATACCAAGGATAGCTTTTCGCCACCTAAGCTCGTCATGGTTCTCTGTGAGAGCCTACCCCCTTCGCAGCTCTCGGCAGGATCCGATGAGGACATCACCACTCGGATACAACCACATTGGGAGCTTTTGATTTAAAGAAATACATACGTGGATCAAAAGAGCGTTAAACCCACATGGAAGCCGAGGACAAAGGAAATTGATTTGGGGGCAAAATCCAAGTATTCCTAACGTCACTTTTGGTCCAAGGAAAGAAAGAGATCTAATCCAACACGTTTTGGTGCTGAATTCGGACTGCAGGACAGCGCTGAATTCAACCGCCGCCAAATATGCATACATGCTCCGATTTGGGTCCATGAGTACTTGATAGAAAGCTCTCTGACCTCTTTCCAACGGATCCTTCCTCATCTCCAAATTCCATCCCTATCAGCCGCAATCATAGAAAAAGGTATTGCATCACCTATAATTGGTCTATGGGCTTGTAACTTCATCCGGGACCCGCCCAAGTTGGGCCCAAGTGGGGTGCGCCTTGTCCTGGTGGAGCACGACTCTAGGCAGCCCTAGGTCGTCCTCCCACCTATATGATGTGAACTAGGTGTCCCGATCTTTCGTGAGTTGATGATAACTACGATTTGGAAGAAACGTTGACGATCCGACTACAACCGTACGAGACGTTGTGTTGCGCCTTAGCGATCGATACACCTCTCCGTGGGTTGTTGATCTTGCCTGGCAGATCAACCTTATTCCTGCAAGCAAATCGAAGAAACAAGCAAGAACAAGATAAAAGCAATCTGAATTGCAAATAGGAATTGAATACAAATGATAAGATGGGGTTCCGAATCAAATAGAACGGATGGTCTAGCCGACACACGCGTCTACTCAGAAGTAGCGATAGCTAAACTTACATAAACAAAACCCGAGTTGTTCTATGGCAGCTAGGGGGTATATATATAGGTGCAAGGACGACCTAGGGCTCCCTAGAGTCGTGTTCCACCTGGTTAGGGTGCACCCCACTTGGGCCCCACTTGGGCCGGGGTCCCATGAAGTTACAAGCCCATAGGCCCATTATAGGTGATGCAACACCTTGTTTCTGTGATTGCGAATGATTGGGATGAAATTTTGAGATGAGGCTAGATCCGTTGGAAAGAGGACTCCAAGAGCTTTCCATCAAGTACTTATGGACCCAAATCGGAGCACGTATGCATATTTGACGCCGTTTGAATTCAGCGCTGTCCGCAGTCCGAATTTAGCACCAAAACGTGTTGGATTAGATCTCTTTTTTCCTTGGGCCAAAAGTGACGTGATAAGTACTTGGATTTGACCCCAATCAATTTCCTTTGTCCTCCATGTCTTCCATGTGTGTTTAACACTCTTTTGATCCAGGTATGTATTTCCGAAAATGTAAATAAACACATATCATGGTGCAGCATCAATTCATCAAAAGCATCAAATACAATCTTGATAAAGAATTCGTGCACCTTTAAATTAAAAGCTCCCAATGTGGTTGTATCCGAGGTGGTGATGTCCTCATCATTCTCCCCTTCTTGGCTGCAAGTCGTCCCCGACTTTGCTCCAATGGCATTCGGGAGGTGGTTGGTTTGACATTGCAACATGGAGCGATGGCTATGCTGCACCTGCCAAGACCAAGAATGCTCCCTTCTTTGGGCTTACCCTGTTGCATAGGGGAAAAACTAGGAAAGCTTTGCATGACATTGTTAGTGTTAATGTTGTCCCCTATTTGATCATAGTATTGTTGCCCGAAAGAATATTTCAGATTAGAACAAATATAAGCTTTATGCACCAAATATGTTTCTCGTCATTATATTTGCCAAAGATATGAAAAATAACATTAGCTGGACATAGTAAATCAGGCTTAGCAAATAATTTTTTTCCTTCAAATTAAGGAGCTCACAACGGTCATCAAAAAGAACATAACCCAAAAGTATTTAAAGAAAATAACAATTCACGCTCCTCAACTTCATTACAAACGTGAACAACATGCTTAAAATCAATGTCTAAAGAACTAACACTAGAAATAGCATGTTCATTCACTAGTTGTGGCATTGATATAAGTGAAGCATTATCACACAACTCTTCTTTATCACAAGGAACATCAACTAAATTAACTAGTTGTGGCATTGATATAAGTGAAACATTATCACACAACTCTTCTTTATCATAAAGAACATCAACTAAATCAACTTTGTGACAAAGGAATCTCAAATAGCTTGGTTCCACTAATGGTTGCTCTACTATAGCATGTAAAGTGGACATGTATAGCTCGGCTTGAGAATACTCACCTTCATTTACCTCAGCACCATTTATTTTACCTTGTAAACTTTCTACAATTTTAGGTGCTTCATGCTTCTCACCTTTCTTCTCAAGAACATTGTCCTCCTCCTCTTGGTGAATATGTTGAGCTTCCGCAAAGCGTTAGTAATAGGAGAGACAAAAGATTTCTCCTTCCAAATTTGTACATCATCATTACATGAAAAATAGGAGGGATGTAAGCACAACTTGTTGCTTCTTCATGTCCTCTATTTTACATTCAGCATTACAAGCAAGTTCTAACAAATGAGAGAGAGATCTATAATTTTGGTAAGCAAGCATATCAATGAATTTCTTTGTTAAGCCCACATAAAAATCTCAACTCGTAGCTTCTTCGCATTCATCTAAACCACAACGTAATAAACAATCACGCATATCATGATAGTACGAAGTAACCGTTCCGTATCTTGTTTTAAACATTGCGCTTTGTTGAATAGAATATCGCATAATACATGGAACATAAACATCTCTCAAATATCGTTTTAGGTCTTTCCAAGATTGAGGTATTTTGTTATGCCTACAAAGATGTTTCCATTCATTAGAAGCATATTTAATTAATACATTAGAGGCACACATAACCTTTTGTTTTTCGTACAAATCATGCTTTTTAAATTCTTTATCAACCGCTAGCTCCCACTTAATATGCTTAATGAGGATCATAATTTCCTTCAAAATAAGGTAGTGCAGATTTGATCTTAGCAATAATAATGTCACTTGCCTCATATACATCATGTTGATCACTCATGTCTCGACAAAGATGTCGATGTTGAGCATAGTTATTCCCATTTCTTTTGCGTGTTCCTATCATTGTTAGTAGAAAACAAGAAACATACACGTAAATATATGTACGCTCCTATCAACTACTAGGTAGTGAGGCTCAAATATCACACACTCTCAAGCTTTTAGCCAAGTCTTGCCTTACCATAGCAAGCGGAATGGTGACATACACCGATTTCTAACCAAACACCTCAATGGAGGTTGGATGTATCGATGCCCCTCGACGAACACCGTCAGTACGGCTGCAATCAAATCTGGAGCTCTGGGTAGGCTTAAATATGTAGCAAAGGAATACCAAATGCTCAAATCAGAAAATGCAAAGTTGAATAACCGTTCAAAGTCAAGTACCGTGCTGGTCCTAGGACAGAACGTACTAGAGACGCGAGCCTAGACACAAACGGTACCACAAGATAGCACTAGAAACAACTATGCATAGCTTTGATAAATGAAACCAACAAATGAATTTTTTTCTCTTTCTTTTTTTTTTCTTCTCTTTTCTTTTTTTTTCTTTTTGCTTTTTTTTTTTTCTTCTTTTTTGGTGCGGCTTTTTTTCCTCTCTTTTAAAGCACCTTTCGGCTTTTTGATTTTTTCCAGAAAAACAAACTTATGGACCTCGATGTAAAATTACAGGGACTTAAATGTAAATAAAAAATTACAGGGACTCAAATGTAAAAGTCCAACCCTAAAATTAGAACTATACAAAAATGGAATGCCGACGTTATGCGCTTTCGTTTTTCCAAACGTGTATCTCAAATCCGACACAAAACAAAATTTTACCAAGGTGTTTGACACGACTCAAAAATTAGATGTACGTGATTAGGGGAGGTAGTGGGAGTTGACTTGTGGGGGTGGACAGCTAGAGTTCGGTTGGAGCAGAGATAAAACAAAACCTGATTTTTAACCAATCTAATCTACTATTTCTTTCTAAAATAAAACCAATCTAATCTTAATCTAATATCTAATATGTTATTTCTCACGTGCAAACACGATGGTGGCAACGAAGAGTGTGGTACTAGACGTGACAAGAACTCGAAACTCTAAACGAACTAGACACTAAGACCAGCAACACGACGTGACGATGCAACGTAAAACTCAACAAAGCAAAACTAAAAAGAACAATGCAATGGCACAAATATGGCTAGGTAATGGATGCAATTTTTTTGGCTTTTCGGTTATAGGTGGATAAAACTCACCGATCAACTTGGCGCTTCCGATACCAACCGATGTGAACTAGGGTGTCCCGATCTTTCGGTGAGTTGATGATAACTACGATTTGGAAGAAACGTTGACGATCCGACTACAACCGTACGAGACGTTGTGTTGCGCCTTAGCGATCGATACACCTCTCCGTGGGTTGTTGATCTTGCCAAGTGCATCAACCTTATTCCTCGCAAGCAAATCGAAGAAACAAGCAAGAACAAGATAAAAGCAATCTGAATTGCAAATAGGAATTGAATACAAATGATAAGATGGGGTTCCTCGAATCAAATAGAACGGATGGTCTAGCCGACACACGCGTCTATCGCAGAAGTAGCGATAGCTAAACTTACATAAACAAAACCCGAGTTGTTCTATGGCAGCTAGGGTATATATAGGTGCAAGGACGACCTAGGGCTCCCTAGAGTCGTGTTCCACCTGGTTGCACCCCACTTGGGCCCCACTTGGGCCTATGTGGTCCCGCATGAAGTTACAAGCCCATAGGCCCATTATAGGTGATGCAACACCTTGTTTCTGTGATTGCGAATGATTGGGATGAAATTTTGAGATGAGGCTAGATCCGTTGGAAAGAGGACTCCAAGAGCTTTCCATCAAGTACTTATGGACCCAAATCGGAGCACGTATGCATATTTGACGCCGTTTGAATTCAGCGCTGTCCCCGCAGTCCGAATTTAGCACCAAAACGTGTTGGATTAGATCTCTTTCTTTCGTTGGGCCAAAAGTGACGTGATAAGTACTTGGATTTGACCCCCAATCAATTTCCTTTGTCCTCCATGTCTTCCATGTGTGTTTAACACTCTTTTTTGATCCGGTATGTATTTCTGAAATGTAAATAAACACATATCATGGTGCAGCATCAATTCATCAAAAGCATCAAATACAATCTTGATAAAGAATTCGTGCACCTTTAAATTAAAAGCTCCCAATGTGGTTGTATCCGAGGTGGTGATGTCCTCATCAATATATCTCTCCTGCCGCCATAGAACAACTCTGGTTTTGTTTATGTAAGTTTAGCTATCGCTACTTCCCGATAGATGCATGTGTCTGGCTAGACCATCCGTTCTATTTGATTCGAAACCCCATCTTATCATTTGTATTCAATTCCTATTTGCAATTCAGATTGCTTTTATCTTGTTCTTGCTTGTTTCTTCGATTTGCTTGGCAGAATAAGGTTGATCTCGCAGTGAAGATCAACAACCCACTTTGAGAGGTGTATCGATCGTTAAGGCGCAACACAACGTCTCGTACGGTTGTAGTCGGATCGCCAACGTTTCCAAATCGTAGTTATCATCAACTCACCGAAAGATCGGGACAAATCTAGTTCACATCGTGGTATCGTAGCGCCAAGTTGATCTAAGTGAGTTTTATCCACCTATAAACTTAAAAACCAAAAAAAATTGCATCCATTACCTAGCCATATTTGTGCCATTGCATTGTTCCTTTCGCCGCTTTGTTGAGTTTTACGTTGCATCGTCATGTCGTGTTGCCGGTCTTAGCGTCTCAGTTCGTTTAGAGTTTCGAGTTCTTGTCACGTCTAGTACCATAGTTGTCGCCGCCACCATCGTGTTGTGCGTGAGAAATAGCATATTAGAGATTAGATTATATTAGATTGGTTTTATTTCAGGAAAGAAAATAGTAGATTGGATTGGTTAAAAATCATTTTTTTGTTTTTATCTCCTGCTCCAACCGAACTCCTAGGCGTCCACCCCCACAAGTCCGACTCCCACTAATCACATACATCTAAGTTTTGAGTCGTGTCAAACACCTTGGTAAAATTTTTGTTTTTATGTCGGATTCAAGATCTGTTTGGAAAACGGAACCGGCATGATGTCAACATTCCATTTTTATATAGTTCTAATTTTAGGGATTGGACTTTTACATTTTAGTCCCTGTAATTTTTTTTATTCACGTTTGAGTCCCTGTAATTTTACTTCGAGGTCCATAAGTTGGTTTTTGCTTAAAACAATTTTAAAAAAAAGGCAGAAAGGTGCTTAAAAGAGGGAAAAAAGCCACACCAAAAAGAAGAAAAAGTGAAAAGTAAAAAAAAGAAAAAGAAGGAAAAAGAAAGAAAGAAGAAAAAGAAATTCCAGTTGTTGCTTTCATTTATTAGAGCCATGCATAGCTGTTTCTAGTGCTATCTTGTGGTACCATTTGTGTCTAGGTCGCTGCCTCTAGTACGTTATGTCCTAGGACCAGACGACATACTTGACTTTGGAACTGGCCGTTCAACTTTGCCTTTTCCGATTTGAGCATTTGGTATTCCTTTGCTACATATTGAAGCCTACCCGAGTTCCACTTATTTGATTGCAGCCATACAGCGTATGTTTGTCGAGGCATCGATACATCCAACTCCATTGGGGTGTTTGGTTAAGTCTTGTATGTCACCATTCCGCTTGCTATGGTAAGAACTTGTAAGAGCTTGGCTAAAAGCTTGAGAGAGTGTGTGATATTTGAGCCTCCACTACCTAGTAGTTGATAGGAGCGTACATATATTTCGTGTATGTTTCTTGTTTTCTACTAACAATGACAGAATACGCAAACAAATGGGGGGATAACTATGCTCAACATCGACATCTTCGTCGAGACATGAGGAAAGTGATCAACACGATGCATAAGGAGGTAAGTAAATATCATATTAAGCTAAGATCAAATCTGCACTACCTTATTTTGAAGGAAATTATGATCCCTATGCTTATATTAAGTGGGAGCTAGCAACATAAAGAATTTAAAAAGCATGATTTGTCCGAAAAACAAAAGGTTATGTGTGCCTTCTAATGTATTAATTAAATTTGTTTCTCCATGAATGGAAACATTCATCGAAGCATATTTGAGAGATATTTGAGACATAACAAAATACCTCATCTTGGAAAGACCTAAAACGATATTTGAGAGATGCTTATGTTCCATGTATTAGTGTTGATATTCTATTCAATAAATCAGTAATGTTTAAAACAAGATACTGTAATAGTTACTTCGTACTATCATGATATGCATGATTGTTTATTACGTTGTGGTTTAGATGAATGCGAAGAAGCTACAGAGTTGAGATTTTTATGGGCTTAACAAAGAAATTCAAGATATGCTTGCTTTCCAAAATTATAGATCTCTCTCTCTCTCATTTGTTAGAACTTAAGCTTGTAATGTCGAATGTAAAATAGAGGACATGAAGAAGCAACAAGTTGGCTTGTACCTCCTATTTTTCCATGTAATGATGACATACAAACTTGGAAGGAGAAATCTTTTGTGTCTCCTATTACTAACGCTTGCGAAGTTCAACATATTCACCAAGAGGAGGATAACAATGTCTCCGAGAAGAAAGGTGAAAGCATGAAACACCTAAAATACGTAGAAAGTTTACAAAGTAAAATAAATGGTGCTGAGGTAATGAAGGTGAGTATTCTCAAGATTTACATACATGTTCACTTTACATGCTACAGTAGAGCAAACCATTAGTGGAACCAAC
>JAIFGZ020000761.1:0-85381 GCA_019925245.2 Oryza australiensis | reverse complement strand
GCGGATAATGAACAAAGTAGCCAAAAGTAAAAGGGTGGCGTGCGCCGAGTTAGTTATTGATCGTGAGGATTCATTTACATGGACAGGTTATATATTTATACGGGCTAACGAGAGATCCTAACAGTTACAATTCAACCTTTCCTAAAGATAGAAACAAAAGCTGAATCCTTACCGATTACTAACACACTTTTCTAAAGATAAAATAGAAAGCTAACAAACTCTTTCTAATTAATAGATACAAGCCGCATCCTTTCCGAACTCGGTCTCTTCTAGATAAGATCTTTCCAAACGAATCCAACAAGAATCCATTTCTGGAGATATTGATAATATAAAACCCTCATCAGTAACGCAAAAAACTCTCATCCAATTCTAGCTTTGAGCCAATATGAACACTCGGCCAATGAGGATTACGGGGCTTACAAATTACGCGTTAACACATGTCCAGTTTTGGAGTATGAGAAGTCATGCTTCAAAATTATCTTTGCCTTGATCGCCCCAAAACTAATTCTTCTCTTCTTCTTGACATCGCTCTCGTAAGCGATACCTTCGTAGTAGATGAGGCGGGCTCAAACTCATGGAAGAAAAACATGTCTTTGGTAGCCGCTAACAACCCTTGAAATGCAAGATCTGCTAGCTTCTCATCACTCAGGCTCAAACTATAACATCGGCTGCGGATGTAACGAAAACTTTGAATATATTCTTTAGCGATTCTTCTTCTTTGTTCGATTGATATCAAATCACAAAAACAACTCACTCCAAACCTCATCAAAAAGTACATGTGAAACTTTTCCTCAAGATCGGCCCTCTAATAGAATTTGGTCATGTGAAGGCCGATCTAGTTAAGGACAATGGAAAAAATGTAACTTTTAGAGCTCTTCAGCCGATGCCTCCCCACAGTGAGGTAAAAATCGGCTGACATGTTCCATTGTAGATACACCATCTTGCCCTAAAAACTTGGAAAAGTCTCGAACCTTGTATCGGCTTGGAAGTGGCACTCTATCAAGCCATTCGAGAATATGGCGACCGATACACGGGGTTTGATGTTTGGGTTGAATTCCAAACTGCTCCTCCATTACCTTTACAATAATATCGGCCCAATCTTCTTTAGACTGATATTGTTGAGTTTCCTCTGGCCGATAATGTTGTTGTGGCTCTTTATGTTGATATGCTTGCCCCTCGAGCCAATATTGTTGTTGCCGATGATGATAATATTGCCCCATGCTGACTTCTTAATGCAATCACCCTAGGAACCTTCTTCTTTATCAAACCATGTAATGTACTCACCAAAACTCTAGATGGATCGAACACAGCATGATGAACAATTTCATCAACCATCTCTTGGAAGTGTCTTGTCATCAATGTTGGCTCTGATCATGTCCTCTGTCTTCATTGCTGACTTGAGAGATTGCTCTTTCTAGAAGCCTTGACTTCTTTATCACACATTGTTTAAGATTCCACAAGCCGTGTAAGCTTAATCGTGAGTCCCACTGAGCGTGCCAACAATGTGTTGACGCCAAATACGTATCGCTTATTGTCGTGTCAAAAGATGTGTTGACGTAAGATCACGTGGCTTTGAGAATCGCTTAGCTCCGTGTCTGAGTCCTAAAATTGATGAAGCACGGGTGTGCCAGTCAATTTGATCACACTTGCTTACGACAAGATATGCAAAACAACGAGCATAAAAATCATATCGGTCGATAGGTCGATAATCAAAATCAGTCGATCTACGTGACGATCGATTATGTGATTCCGGCCGATGCCGATGTCGGATAACTCGTCGAGCTGAAACCCCGAAACAGAAACCCTTATTGGTAGCCATCGAAGCAGCACAGCTAGGGAGCTACGATTCTAATCATGACTTAGTAGGTCAAACATAATTGATGCAGCACTAAAGTATGGAAAGAAACATAATATCTAGAACAATCAAGCCCTTGACTAATTTTCAGGAGTGGTAGATGTCTAAACTAATCTAATCTAGTAAATAGTTTAGCCGCAGGTATCGCGAGACCCTAAGAGGCGAGAGATAGCCGATAGAGATAAATTGAGATACTAGGACTAGATTAACGGAGACATATGATAAGACCAAGCTAACCCTCTGCGGTGAAACATTGCATGAGCCTATCGTCTTAAGAAGACTTAGATTATCGATAACAATCTAGTAGGTCGGACCTAACCGATGCAACACGAGATGTATTCATGATAATATAATACTCGATGAGCCGATAGATCTGTCTAATGTGATGGATATAAGCAAATCTACCTACGGTGACATTACGTTTATAGAAACATCGACTTGATCACAATATCGAACCTAACCAAGAAAATAACTTAGCCAGATGTATCTATGAACGGTAATGAAACTAAAGATAGATACGATATACACGGGCGTAGGACCTTGAACTTACCCTACGCCGGAGATCAAAGTCGATGCGACCTCGCGTTGGGTGCCAAGGATTATTAGGATAATGAACAAAGTAGCCAAAAGTAAAAGGGTGCGATGCACCGAGTTGTATTGATCGTGAGGATTCATTTACATGGACTCCGGGCTTATGTATTTATACCCGCAAGCTAACAGAGATCCTAACAGATTACAATTCAAACTTTCCTAAAGATAAAAATAAACAAAGTAAATCCTTACCGGATACTAACACACTTTTCTAAAGATAAAATAGAAAGCTAACACACTCTTTCTAATTAATAGATACAAGCCGCATCCTTTCTGAACTTGATCTCTTCTGGGTAAGATCTTTCTAAACCGAATCCAACAAGAATCTGACTGCTGGAGATATTGATAATAGAAAACCCTCAACAACTAACGCAAAAACTCTCAGCCGATTCTAGCTTCGAGCCGATATGAACACTTAGCCAATGAGGGTTTCGGTGCTTACCAAATTCTGGCATTAACAGTCTCATCGGAGTGGGTGGAATTGACGTTGGAGCCCGTCGGCCGGAGTCGGGGAAGATGACGGCGATCTCCTCCCATGGTGCATGATTCTTGGGGCTCTTGAGGTGTTTTGTTGGCGGTGACGAGAGGAGGTTGGTGGCATGGTAGCTTCCGGTGGAGCTTCAATGGGTGACCGAACGGCTAAGTGGCGCCGGTCATGCAACGAAGTCGATGACAATGGCGGCTAACGGCACCGTGGACTCGACCTTTGCAAAGTGGAGAAAGAAGAGCATGAATTTGAGAGGTGATCATGTTCCCGGGGTTGGTTCGGGCGAAGCTCACCGGAGGGTCTATGGATCGAACACTGCGGCCGATGGCAAGAAGAGCATGTTCCCGGCGACTCCGAGGTGTTCTCTCTCATTTTCTTCATGGAACATAATTAGGGAGAGACGATGCTCATGGTGGCGAAGTAGTTTTTCAATTGATGAAGGTCGTGTTGGCAGTGGTGTTGCGAGGTGGATGGAAATGGTGGCGACACGTTCCTCCCCTCTCTTTCTTCTGGCTCTTCCTTGAGCGGTGGAGCACTCGCACATTGGGTGGAGAAAGTCTCGGTGGTTGTCAAGTGGGTCCGGGGTGAGAGAGGGCAAGGCATGGGAGAGAAGTGTGGGTAGAAACATGAGTATACTTTGATTTGGGTTAATTTTTCGATTTTTTTTTCTCCCTCTAAATTGTAGCTCTATAGTTTAATGTGGGTACGGTAAATTCATGAAATTTTCACTGGAGATAGATGTTCATCTCAGGGTTCCATTTTCTTTGGTTCCACTCAAAACTCATTTGTGGTTTGTCCCCAGGAATTAACTAAATACGGGGTATTTTGGGACTTGTTTAATTTTTAGAGGGCCTAAGTGAAAAATTCTAGAAAAATTATATTTATTTATTCTAATTAACATAGTATTTGAATAAATTATTTCATGTATATACTTATGTGCACCTAAATTTCCTTTTAGGCAAGTTGTTATTTTAGCCGATTAAAAATATTAAATAGCCCCATATTGGACTGCCTTGTTTAATTGGTTTGGAACCTAGTTTTAAATTGCACAAAAATTATGTTAAAAGTGAGTACAACATCTCGGCACCCACATGAATTTTTCCATGATTTTTCCTATACGGTTTATTCTAGAAAATTTAGGATGACCTTTCTTTGTATGTGTCCCTATTTCTTGTATGCATTTAGTATTGTTGGTGATTATATTAAATTCCTCTTGAGCTAAGGGATTGATCTTCGGATTAAATTTCATGTTCACTTATTATCACCCAAGATTAGTTGTAGGCTTGTTTAGCCAATCCAAAATCCCAAATGTCTGCGAAAACACTTATTTGTCAAAACATGTTTTATGCATATGCATCTTTGTTATGTTTGATGGCTCTTAGGTTCTAGGTTAGGAAGAAAAGTTGTTAATTTATTCTGAGATGCTTTTCATGAGATAAGTTGAAATACCCCACCTAATTAGAAAGGAAAAATCTTGGCTCTAAAATTTTAATTCCTGCAAATAGGTTGAAGTTCCTTAACCTAAGTTAGAAAAAGCAAATTTTTGGTTCACAAAATTGAGAAACCTTACTTTTATTTTATTTGGACAAAACTTTTGTTGACCCTAGAATTTGGGTATGTGACAGCCATCGAGATCATCTACAGTGTCCTTGGTGTAGAAATTCGACCCCTCCACGACGCCCTCAAAGCAACAGTTGGGGCTCTTCATCTCCAATTGGCTGTATAGCACAATCAGACACCTTTAGATAATCTCCTTTCCAAACTTTCCTAGACAAGCAATCAATTCCATCCATCTCCCAAAGAGTTAAATTGACATTGGCAATATTAGTGAACTTGTCGGTAGCACGATTTCTACCTTGTCACCTTGCCATTGGATCAAACTCGATGCATGGTCGAAGGAATACAACGGTTCGCATGAATTCAATCCCTTCCAAGCAACAGGCTATAAGAACCCTTCCCATCGATGACAAAGTATGTGGTAGGGATCAGTTTTGCTACCGATTATCAACTCTACATTTAAAACTCCTTTGGTTTCGATGGATTGCCACCAAAGTCTTTGAGAACCATGTGGTCTTGATGAGATCATCGAATTCTTGCCCAACTTTGAGAATGTAGCATATGGCATCAAATTCATGGCAGCTCCACCATCAACAAACATTTTAGACATCGGCTTGCCATTGACAAATCCTTTGACATACAATGGCTTGAGGTGCCGTGCCCAGTTCCTTATGGCTTCTCAAAGATAGCTTGTTTTGGAGATAACACCAACTTGGCCAAGGACTCTTCCATAACATACGCATCGGCTTGGTTAGCCTCATATTCATCGGTAATACAAAAACTATGTTAATCGATGCAAAAGCAATAGCCTCTCCCTTAGCCGCCCTTTTTGCCTTGTCGGCTTTAACTTCATCGGCCGAAAGTACTTTGCTCTTGACACGCCACTCTTGCTTTAGGTCCTCTTGCTTTTTCCTCTTTAGCCGATGATTGATCTCCTCTGTACCTCTTGGAAACATTCCACTGCTTCTCATTCTTTGAACCCTCCTCTTCGGGTTCTTAGTGAAAATACCGAGAAGGGTACCATTATGATCCTCATCAAAATCCTCCTATGAAAAATCACGACAGAATTGGACCCAATCTCGATGAACGAGGGAGTTTCCTTTGTTTTAGCGATTTCCCTTAGGACCAGATCGGGTTCAACTTTCAGCATAATCCTCATCGTAGTTCTTTGCATCTTTGGACAATCTTCTATTGATGGCAATCTCATCCCTTCATTCAGTAGAACACGAGAAGAATTCGCAGCTCCAATGGGGATCAAAGCGTCATCCTTCTCGTAGTATCTCTCTTCCTTTGTCATACTTCCTCTAATATTTGTTGATGATTACAGCGAGTTGAGCTGTGTGGATCGATAATCCTTTCTATCGGCTGCTCTTCCACTCATGTGAACCATGTTGACAGGAAAATGATTACCATCAACTTTCATCAGCTTTTCTGAATCTTAAAATTTTATCTTCCCTTGTTCGATAGCTGACTAGATCTGCTGCCTAAAAACCTTGCGAGTCATAAGTACTATGAGATCCAGTATTATGCCACTTGCAATACTTCCTCTTCCTCAGCTCATTAGCCGATGGAATCACATGACCAGCAGGAAGTTGAATTTGTTTCTCCCAAAGTAGCAAATAGAAAATTTTGTCAGCCTTGGTAATATCAAAGTCGTACTTCTCTTCCTTTGCATAATTTTTTACCCGCTGACATGTAACAATCTTCTAGTTCCATGCCCACTCGGCTGCTGCTACTTCGGAGTCATCTTCTTCTATAGATTCAGAAGCATATGTCACGTGCTTTCTTGGCTTTGAAACCTCTATTCATGTGGTGTCACCTTCTGAGCCAGGTGAGCCAAGCTCTCAAAATCTTGAGCCGAAAACCTTTCCCTAATTGGTGTCAACAATCCCTGGAAAGTGAGATCGGCTAACTGAGAATATGACAAAATCAAGCTGTAGCATCTGTTTCTCATATCTCTGAACCTCTGAATGTAATCTTGAACAGATTCATCATGCCTCTGCTTAATTGCTGTCAGATCAAACAGTTTCATCTCATGGATCCCTCTGTAGAAGTACTTATGAAACTGCTTTTCCAAATCGGCCCAACTTTGAAAAGAATTATACGGCAAAGATGAAAACCATGTAAAAGCTGATCTAGATAGAGATAAGGGAAACAATCTAACCCTCAGAGCATCAGTAGCCGATGCCTCATCACACTGAGCCAGAAATCGGCTGACATGTTCGTAGGTTGATACATTATCTTGCCCTGAGAATTTTGAGAAATCTGGGACCTTGTATCGGTTTGGCAATGGTACCCTGTCAAAGTATTCTAGGTATGGATGTCGATACAAGTTACCGGTTTCCTTGGGCTTAAGACCAAACTGTTCCCTCTTCACCTTGGCTATCATATCAGCCCAAGGCTTTTGCTGAGGTGCTCCTTGAACCTGTTGCTGTATCGGATCGAATTGATTAAACCGAGGCAAATACTGGGGTTGAGGTGATGCCCCTGGCCGATACTGCACTTGAGGTGAATGTGGCTGATATTGGAAATTAACATTGCCCTCCATGTGATGTTGAGGAGACTGATGCAGCATATGGGCTTGTCGATCATGAACAAGCGAGAACCAATATGCTGAGAGTTCTTTGTGTCGGTGTTTGCTGCCTCATCCGTATTTGCTTGAATCGACTCAACGACCATTGGTTTGTCACGAACATGGATGCAACTTGGTCTTGAGTAACCTGAGGGATGTTATGTCCTATGTGTTGAGATTGTTGTTTGACCAAAAGTAGAGGATTCAACCCTGGTTGCTTCTCTACTGATGATGATGCAATTACCTTTCCAAGAGCCGATGCTTATGCCATCGGCTGTTACTGCAGGCCACACACAGAACAGGGTAGGCTGTTTGTCGGTAACCGAGTCCTATATTGTGAAAAATTGCCTTCGGGGAAGAAACACTGGCCCCTTAGCTTAATGCTTAGCAATCCTACTATCAACCACATAATTGATCATGTTCTTCAAAGTATTAACAAGAATTTATTGGTTGATCAAGGCATGATGCACAACATAATCAATCCGATCTTGTAAATTGTTGAACTCCATAGGCCCTTCTTCTTGCATGACATCCACGAGTTTTTGCATCCTTGCGAACTTGTTTCGGGCTCATCATTTCTCGACAAAGTTACTTTGTATCTTTGGATCACCATGCCCGAGCGAGTCCAAACAAATGAGTGCAAACATTGATTCTGCAGGTTGTTCATCATCTCTTTGAACTCAGCCTTTTCTTCTGGCGTCAATTTGTCCATTGTCACGGGGATGATGTTCTGTGGGTTAATATCAGTTGACTTGAGATCCACCATGATGTCTTGACTTGTAATCGGTCAAAAACGTGTTGATCGAAGTCATGTCCCAGCTTTGGCGTGCCAAAAGAGTGTCGATGTGAAAAAATACACAATGGCTTTGAGAGATTTGCTTAACTCTAGTGTAGGTCCATAATCTTGCTATTGGGGTTCAAGGGCGTGCCGGTTGGTTTGATGCTAAAACCAACAAGAAACTAAATAAAGAAAACAAGGTTAAATCTATAAACGATAGCCGATTGGGTATAGCCGATGATTTATTGTTTAATATTGAGCCGATGTGATATGCATAGGATCGGCAAAAGGAAAATTAGGTTTACTCGATCGGTTTGTAGATATCAATAGTATATAATCTAGATATCAAAATACGTTTAAACCAAGTGTTGGGATAGATCGGCGGCGTGCCAAGACAGTATAAATCACTTATGTGTAAAAGTACTTTAAGACAAAGATTATACGTATTTATAGCATTAGCCGATGTCATAAATCTAACATGTATCGACTAATACTCCAATACCACTTTATACTAAGATATCAATATAGATTAAATACATTAAACAGAACCGATCAAGTGTTAAGATAACCTAACGAGATCGATAACAAGCTTATTATATTTTACAGTGAGATCTTAATATGAAGGAAGATTTAGCATATCAAGTGAACATATCAAGTGAATATGTTCATCTTGAGCCCTCTGTGTTTTGTATTTTGGTTTCATCACTCGAAAACCCATGGTTCACTTGGTGAGAACATCATCGGTGTAGTTGCTCTGCTTCCTCCTTCCGTGCCACTAACATGTGGGCCATGGACGATAGGGCATTAAGGACCTTGTGTGGGGTACACAGTGCTTGGGTACCTCATGTTGGGCCTTTTTGCCAAATACCATGGAGTGGGCCGAGTGCCCTAATCCCATGTGACTTGTAATCAAGAAGAGAGATTCCCGAGTTGAGATATAAATCCCAAGGATCATGCATATACTGGTTATAGATAGAATAGGAAAATTTAGTTGTAATCGACTAGATATTTTCCTTGTAACCCCCATCCTATATAAGAGGAGATAGGTGTCCGAGATCGGGGAGACCACCGAGAGAACTACATGCGACTCCTCACAACCCAACATACATGTCCGGGGTGATTGCTACGTGCTATTCTGTGTGCTATTCCTTACGCCACACTACGAAACCTTCAACATAGGTCTAATCTCATACACAACTGGACTAGGGTATTACATCTCTCGGGGTCTAAACCCGTATAATCTACGTGTCACCATCTCTCCTTGATCACCACCTGTAGTTTGTTTTATTGCCGATCACTAGAGTCGACAATTGGTGTACTAGGTAGGGGGACGGTAGATCAATCACCATGAGAAGATGGCTTTTATTGGAGTTGTGGCACGGGATCTTATCCGGATCCCTGCTTGGGAGCGCTTCCACTTTGACTCCCACAAGTTCATCGCCGACAAGGCCGGCCGTGTGTCGAGGCCATGCGCTTCGCTCTAGGAGCGGAGTTACGCTTCGGTGCTTTCGACTTCACCACCAACAAGATCTCCACGTAACCTCACTATGCCTCGATCAAACATGCCCAAGGGCTTCGTCTCCCCAAGTGGTTAAGCTGCATCACACTTGTGACATGACTCACACGCACAGGGGCTCACGGCCTTCCACGGCTAATATGGCCCAACTAATGTAACACCACGAAAATTGGAGACACAAAAATCGAGATTTAAAAATTGAGGCCGTGAAACTTTTGAATTTTTGCATCTTGACGTAATTGTTTTCCTCTTATTGCGAGTTTTATTGCGTGTTATAAATAATGGAACATTTATTCGAAGACGGAAAAATCAAATAGGTGTCGGAAACCTTAAAAGAAAAGGAAATTATAAAAAATAAAGTTGGGCGAAACTAAAATTTAAAATTTAGTTAAATTTATATTTGGGCCAAATTATATTTTCAATCTTATAGGTAAAAGGCAAAAAGGAATATATAAAAAATATAAAAATTGGGAAAAAGAAAAAGTGCACTATTCATACGCCGCTAGGTGTTCGACGCCATACCGCGCGCACATCGCGCACGTCGCCGTGACGCCACGCGTCGCGCATGCGTTCCGGCCGGAGCCACGGCAACACCGCCGTCTGCCGCCGTCGTGTCGCCGTACCATGCCCACGCCGCCGACGCACGCCACGGTGCGCGTCCGGCGTGCCGCACCTATAAAGGGCCTCGGCCTCCCCTCGCCACCTTGCACCACCACAGAGCCCCCTCCTCTCCTCGCCGCCGCTCGGGAGCCACCGCCACGGCTAGCCACTCGGGGCTGCCGCCGCGCACGCCTTCCCTTGCGTCGCCGTCACCGCCGTCGCCGCAGCGCGCCGGTGGCCGCCCCCTCTTCCCTTTTCCCCTTGCGCATTGCCACTGCCCGGCCGCGGGCCGAAGCGAGAGAAGAAAGAAAGGAGGAGCAAGAGGAGGAGAGAAAAAGAGAAGAAAAAGAGAAGAGGAAAAAGAAAAAGAAAACAAAAGAAAAGGAAAAAAATATAAATAATAGGAAAAATATTTGGAAAAAATATATGAAGTTTTGGGGTAAAAATATATTTTTGGAATAAAACTTTAGGTGTAATTATAGGCCAAATATTGAATTATATTAGAAGTTTAATTGTCGCATGAGTTAATGTGGAAATTAATTATAATCTAATTTGTCTATAAATATTTATTTTGTCGAGATGAACTTCTTTCTAAAGTTTAAATTTAATTTTCAAATTATTTCGAATAGTATCACGCTTTAGGGTAACTCATTAGGATTTAAATAAAGTTTTATCCCGGATTTAAATAAATTTGGAAATAAAATTTGATTTAACAATTTCTTTTGGTATAATACTTTTGAATCATCGATCATTACATTTCTAAAATTTAGAATAAATCAAATTGGGATAGCATCACCTCATATTAAATTAAATCGGTTTAGTCGCAAAACTTGAATCATTATATCTCATTTGTTTTAGCTCGGATTTCATCGAAACTCAAACCTAAATTCGTCTAAAACCATAGACTAATTTTTGGAGTTGCTTTTACAATTTTATCGAGCATTTTGATGATTTTTGGAATTCTAATCGAATTCAATCGGATTTTTGCATGTATGTATAAAGTACGAGGGAGGTTGATTGCAGGGATCCAGAGCATCAAGTTCACGAGCAAGGCAAGTCATCACTACCTTTGAACATACTAAGCCTATTTGCGAACTTGTGTTACTTTTAAACTTAAACTGCATGCTATACACAAAGTATTCCTATTCTTGCTATACCATGCCTTGATATTGAATACCAATAGATATACTCTTTGTAACTTACGACATAATGTGTCAGAAGAAAATCCTCGGTATTGCTTAGCCATGCTAAATTAGATTCATGCATAATCATATTTATCAAATGCTATATGCTTGGGCAACTACCTTACGGAAGGTGGTTGACGTACGACATGTGGAGACATGAGCGCCACATTGCCATGACAATGATGAAATGATTCTTTGATGAAAAAACAAACAAATGTTTTAGACTAGGGCAGCTGGATGATTTGGGTGGATTCCGGAAAAGGCAAGTGCCGACCCTGGTCAATTAAGGACCGAGCCCTGAGATTTAAACATGAAACGAGCCAGTACAACCATACTTCTCGAATGGGTATAGACCTAGCGGATTAGATAGCTGAGCGGAGGCAGTATCCCTGCGTAGTGGTTCTAGTGTTGAGATGTGATTCGTGTTATTGAGATGGGGCTGTGGCCTAAGTGTTGATGTGATGAATCAAAATCAGAAATTAATTATAACTTAAAGATTGAGTGAGTTTTCCCTTACCCCGGGAGCGCCAGAACTCCTCACACTGCTAGGAAAGGATGACTAGAGTGCAAGAGGATCTAAGTTCATGGAGCGGGTACTGCCAAAGTGAGGTTATCGAAAAGCTTTGCCGTGACCGTCTCATGTGTTGGGACATAGGCTCATTTGTTGGGCAGTCATGGAGTACGGGTAAAGTGTACATCCACTGCAGTGTGAGTGAATGAATCTATTCGAATAGCCGTGCATGCGGATATGGAGCAGCGTGACAAGTTTCTCTCTTGGCTAGACTCTAAGTTTTAAAATGGTGGGATGGTATGCATAATGACTTTATGAGCAATTGCCACTGAATGCCCCGAGGCGTGATGGAGTTCATAATTAACCTAATGCACGCACGACCCCCATATCTAAGAGACCTTAGAATGCACATACGAGTTGGAAGAGCTCAAGAAGCAAATCGGGGAGTTACAAGAAAAGGGATTTGTACGCCCTAGTTCTTCACCACAGGGAGCCCCGGTGTTGTTCGTCAAAAAGAAAGACGGAAGCATGAGGATGTGCATAGATTAAAGATCATTGAATGAAGTAATCATCAAGAATAAATACCCATTACCTTGGATCGACGACTTGTTTGATCAACTCAAAGGTGCCAGAGTATTCTCAAAGATCGATCTTCGGTTTGGATATCATCGGCTAAAGATTAGGGCGAAGATATTTCTAAGGCTGCGTTCTCTACCCGCTACGGCTTGTATGAGTTCACGGTGATGTCCTTTGGCTTAACCAATGCTCCGGCATATTTCATGAACCTCATGAACAAATTATTCATGGAATACTGGACAAGTTCGTAGTAGTGTTCATCGACGACATCCTTATCTACTCCAAGGACGAAGAGGAGCATGCGGAACACCTACACTTAGTCTTTGGAGAATTACGAGAGCACCGGTTGTATGCGAAGTTCAGTAAATGTGAATTCTGGCTAAAGGAGGTCGCTTTTCTTGGATATATAATCTTGGTCGGAGGTGTAGCAGTAGACCCTGCCAAGGTCGAAGCTGTCACCGAGTGGAAAGCACCCGATCGATATGCCGAGGTCGAGGTTTCTTAGGATTGGCCAGATATTACAAGCGATTTATTGAAGGATTTTCCACGATAGCCTGACCCATGACACAATTGCTGAAAAAGGAAAAGAAGTTCGCATGGACGGAATAGTGTCAAAAAGCCTTTGATCTACTCAAAGAAAAGTTAACCACCGCTCCAATCTTAGTCCTACCAGACAACCGGAAAGACTTTGTCATATATTGTGACGCGTCTCGGCAAGGACTGGGAGGAGTGTTGATGCAAGACGGAAAAGTTGTGGCTTATGCCTCAAGGCAATTGCGGCCACACGAGGGAAATTACCCCACCACGATTTGGAATTGGCCATAGTTGTGCATGCGTTAAAGATATGAAGGCATTACCTAATCGGAAACCACTGTGACATATACACGGACCACAAGAGCTTGAAGTACTTCTTTACCGAGCCTGACCTCAACCTACGCGAGAGAAGGTGGCTAGAACTAATCAAGGATTATGACTTAGGAATCCACTACCACCCTGGCAAGGCCAATGTTGTAGCCGACGCTTTGAGCTGCAAGGCCCAATGCAACCATTTAAGGCTGGAAGGCATGGCCAATAAGCTTCAAGAAGAAATAGCTCGGCTTAACTTGCAGTTAATTCCTCATGGACAACTGAATTCGCTGGAGATACAACCTCTCCAGCTTAAGGAAGCTCAAAAGGATAACGAGGAAATCCAGCTAATCAAAGAGCGCATGGCCGAAGGGCTAGCAAAGGAATTTTTGGCAAACAACAACGGAACTCTATGGTATAGGAAAAGGATCTACGTGCCAGAGAAAGGAGGTTTAAGGGGATTAATTTTAAAGGAAGCGCATGAGTCAACCTATTCGTTACATCCGAACAGCACCAAGATGTATCAGGACTTGAAGGAAGAATACGGTGGCCCAACGTGAAGAGAGATGTAGCGAGTATGTAGCCATTTGTGATGTGTGCCAACGGTCAAGCTGAACATCGGCGCAGCGGGAAGCTGTTACGGCCGCTTAAGATCCCTGAATGGAAATGGGATGAAATAGGCATGGATTTTATTGTAGGAATACCCAAAACTACCGCAGGATATGATTCCATTTGGGTGATCGTGGACGAGCTCACCAAAACTGCACGATTTATCCTGTCAAGACCCGGTATAGCGGTTCTAAGTTGGCGAGCTATACATGTCCGGGAGAGTGTGCCTTCACGGAGTACATAAAAGGATTGTATCGGATCGTGGTACTCAATTCACGTCTCACTTACGGAACAAGGTTTCACGAGGCACTTGGAAGTCACCTCGCCTTCGGTATCGCTTACCATCCTCGGAGCGGCGACAAACCGAAAGGACTAACCAAGTCCTTGATGTTGAGAGCCTATGCGCTGGATTTTACCAAGGAGCAGGAGAAATGCCTGCCCTATTGTTAACAACTAAATTTGGTAATCAAATCCCCGGGTTTCTAGCAGAGATTGAAGCAGAATCGGAGAAGATGCGTTATACGTGAAGAAGCGAAAACGAATCGATTGAGTCCGAATCGGCTACGAGTCGATCGGCTGAGTTCGGATCGGCCCAGGATAGTTGATAGCCGATTCTGAGTAAGGATAGAAGTGGGGCCAATCCTGATGGAAGGCGTGAAAATGAGAAGTTGGATTCGGTTCCCAAATTGCACGTTAAGGATATTTCCATCTATGGATAGAGTCCTGTAACGATAATTGTATCTGTAAAGTAGGGTTTTGTTTAGATATTCCTTTTGTGATACGACATTGGGGTTGTATCCCAAGATATTGTCATATTTTAAATAGTAGATTAGATAGAAACCGTGTCTTACACGGATATTATTATGCCTGGGTATAAATAAGACCCGAAGGCTCTTTGTAAAAACAATCGAATCACATCAATACAACTTCGGCGCATCGCCTCCTATTTTCTTTTAGACGAGTTCTGATCCGGCTTCGGGCTGCATCGATTCGAACCCCGAATAAGGTAAATTCTTGTCATTAGTGGTTCATTTCGTCAAATCTAGGGCTTACATCGTCATGATACTCTAGGTTTGATGCTATAGGCCACGCAAGTTATCATATACGACATATAATCTAGAATAATGTCTAGATCTATCCCGCCGTCGGCTCGTTTCTCTCAGGAGACAGCAGCCGATAGAGCTAGATCTAGATGTTGGACTAGGTTATATGTTGTATCTACCATCTTGAGGGTTTTGCATCGGTCTATATGGATCTAGTACTATCTTTTTGTACTTAATGATGCATCCTCTGTGATTTGTTAAGTCTCTTTTAGAAGTATTTAGAACTATTCGATTACATGTCTACTTGTAGAGACAGTGCTGGGGTTTCAGCCAGCCTTACCTATTTTAATAATCTTTTAGCATTATTTACTATTAGATATATTAAAGTTACCTCTTATATTAAGATCTCAATCTAGTTAAATGCTTTAAGCCAGTATCAGTCTGTTGGCATTAGTCGATAGCCGATTGATCTTGGTTTAACGCATTTACGTTAGATTGATATCTTTTCATAAGATACATCGGAGTAGTAGCCGATACACATTAGATCTGTAGCATCGGCTAGGTTATAAATACATATATTTGTTACCCTGATGTATATTTGGATTAAGTGATTTATACTATCTCGGCATAGCCGATCTGTCCTAGTCACTTAGTTTTAATGTGCTTCGAGATAGCTGATATATGTCAATGGATTCCCTGAGCCGATCCGGTAGGATCTAACTTTAACCTTAACACATGTATCTGTTTATTATTTCTTATTGGTTAGCAGATCAAACCAATTGGCACGCCTAGCTCATCACAGGTAGCCAAGGACGGACCTGCACTGGAGCTAAGCAGATCTCCCAGGCCAGCGCATGAGAGAAATTTCTCATCAACACGCTTCTTGGCACGCCTGGTGGGACCATCGACTCGGTTAGAGCGCTTCGACAAAGCCGACGTGATGGTTAACGTCAAGAGCCCCGAAATCAGCGAGGAAAACACAATTCTGTCAAGATGGAATAGCGTCGGCCGAACAATTGGGCGACTACAAGAAGATGGTGGAGGAGCTGCAAGCTAACTATCGCAATCCTTTGCCCGGACCCAGTCTAGAGCCGTCCACCAGAAGTACAAATTCAGCATAGACGACTTCAAGGCGGCCTCCCAAGACGACGCAAAAGGAAAACGCAAGATAGAGGAGCCAAAGCAAGAACAAGATGATTCGGAACTGCACACTTTGCAAGACCGGATCGATTCGGCTATGCACCATGCACTCGTCAATCGAAGTGGCATCTTGGTCAACACCCTGAATAATATAATTGCCACTGTGGTCGATTCCAAGATTGCCGATCAGCTGCAGCGGGGGCCAACCTACTTCACGGACGGCCAGTTCCCCAATTACAGGGTCTTGGCAACCCAGAACCGACCGATCCCGCCTCTGATACAGCCAGGGCCACCAGGAGGAGTCCTCAGTCCGCCGACTGCAGCCGCATCGGCTTCAAGACCATCGCCCGTTGTTTTGAACCGGCAACAACCTCCTTCGCAGGAATCGACAACAAGAGCCAGTTGCCAATCTCATTCAAGGGCACGTACAATGCTGGTGGCCGACAGCTCTTCCCAGATCCGCCGACACCCCGGGCGAATCGGCCGCCTTCCGCTGGAAACCCACTTCAGTATTAGTACCAGGGAGGCCATCAAGACCAGCATTATCGGCCTCAGACGCCGCCACCTCAGTATCGGCAAGCACCCATGGAGTATGATCAGTACGAGCCGATACAACAGGTTCAAGACAACAAGACTTGCGCCGATCTGATTGCTGACATTATGCGCGATCAGTTCGGCCTCAAGCCAAAAGATTCTGGGAACATGTATCGGTATCCATACCCAGAGCACTTTGAGGCCCAACCGGTACAAGGTCCCAGACTTCTCCAAATTCTCGGGACAGGACAACACTTCAACATACAAGCATGTCAGCCGATTCATGGCGCAATGCGGAGAGGCATCGGCTACAGACACAATGAGGGTTCGCTTGTTCCCGCTCTCACTATCGGGATCGGCCTTTACATGGTTTTCTTCATTGCCCTTCAATTCCATCCAAAGCTGGGCCGATCTCAAAAGGCAATTTCACAACTATTTCTACACCGGCAATCATGAGATGAAATTGTCAAACCTGACAAGCATTAGGCAGAAGCATGAAGAATCGGTGTAGGACTACATTCGAGAGGTTTAGGGAGATGAGGAACCGATGCTATAGCACTGGTGTTTGTCGATTCCCGATTAGCCAGACTTGGCTTTCCATGGACTGCTGCCGCCGATCCGTGAAAGGCTTTTGGCTCAAGACTTTGACAGCCTAGCCCACCTGGCACAGAAGGTGACGGCCCACGAGCAATGATTTCAGGAATCAAGGAAGGCCGTCAAGAAGGTTGCCCACGTCATTGTCGGATCTTATTCGGAAACAAGTGACGATGACACAAAAGTTGCTGTAGCCAAATGGATCAAAAACAAAAAGGCCATCGTCACGCCAATGGTACATTGAAAACAGCTAAGGAAGAGAAGTACGACTTCGACATCACCAAGGCCGATAGGATCTTTGATTTATTGCTTTGAAGGAGAAGCGATTCAGCTTCCTCCCAACCACACGATCCCATCGAGTGAAGAACTCAAAAGAAGAAATGCGCAAGTGGCACAACTCCACCTCCCTTAGTACTAACGATTGTAAATTTTAGGCAAAAAATCCAATCGACAATCGAGGCGGGAAGCTCAAAATTGCCGATTCACCTCGGCGATGAAAGTAGATGGAAACATCCTTCCCGGTCAACATGCTTCAAGCCGGCCTAGGCGGGCGATCGGCGAGCAGTGACGTACGGCTTAGCCGAAACTCTCAAGGGATCAAGGCGAGAAAAGAGCCGGGCGGAGGCCGAGCCGCGCCAATCAACATGGTGCGTCCCGGCCGTCGGGCGGCCAAGCGGCCGATCTGCATGGATAGCCGACGCCGCTTCCAGCAGCGATTTTGGTAGGAGGAAGAAGTCGACGCGACGGCCTTACATGAGGGAGCCCGGGTTACGAGGCCTCCAATACATTAGGCATCACAACGACTACGATCCGCCTTGGTGGTGCAAGTTTTTCGATTACGTTGGGAATCGGGGATGAAAAGCCGACGATAGACAAGCGCTCGACTGCAGGTGAATATCGTGAGGACGAGTACGGGGACCCACCAATGCGCAACCCTAATCGATTCATCCCGAGTGCGTGCGGCTAAACCGACGACGATAGTCGGTGCACGATCGGCTAGGGCCGACTCATCGGGACTTCTTCAAAGATCACAAAGACAATATAATGAAGAATACAATGAAGAAGCAGCCGATGACGAGCAATCGGCTAAACCCCAATGGTGCCCTTCTGACCTGTTCACCAAGACACAAAAAAGAAGAATTCAAAGGCTGAAGAGCGAAGGGCAGGAGAAAGAGGTTCGACAATTGATCCAGCATCAGCGCTGTCGGCAGGGCAGGAAACAGTGGAGGCCCAAGAAGAAACGCCTCGGCCGAGCACAAACACGGTCGACGAGTGAAGCCGACCAAGCTAGAAGGACGGCTAAAGGAAAAGGAAAGGCTTATGCATCGGTCAATATGGTTTTTATATTGCCAGCCGAATTCGGTGCTGCTGAGGCCGATGCAGATAATGTCGAAGACGCCTTTGCGAAACTAGCATTTCCCCGGAGCAAGCCGTTTTTGAAAAACCAGAGGGAAATGAAAATCGGCACCTCAAACCACTATACGTGAAAGGATTTGTTAACGGGTAGTTGATGTCAAAGATGCTAGTCGATGGAGGGCGGCGGTTAATCTCATGCCGTATGCCATCTTTCGTAAGTGGGCAATGGGCCGAAGATCTAATCAAGACAAACATGGTGCTCAAAGACTTCGGCGGCAATCCATCGGAGGCCAACGGTGTGCCGTCGAGCTAACCATCGGCGTAAACCGTGCCCACAACATTCTTTGTCATCGACGGGAAGGGACCTTACGGCTGCTACTCGGGAGGGTGGATTCTTGCAAACTGTTGCGTCCCTTCCACAATGCACCAAAATCTAATCCAATGGCAAGGCGACAAAATTGAAATCGTGCCAGCCGGCAGGTCAGAGAGCGTTCCTAACGCCTATTTGCCACTTTGGGAAATCGACGGTATTGATTGTCTGTCCGGCAAAGTTTGGCAAGCTAATTTTCTAAAGGTGTCCGATTCTGCTATACAGCCTATTGGAGACGAAGAGCCCCAATTATTACTTTGAGGGCATCGTGGAGGGCTCGAACGTCTACGGCGAGGACACCGCAGACGACGATGATGGCAAGCTTGGGCGGGGTTTTATGTTGGCGACGAACTAGAAGAAATAGATATCGGCTACGGAGATAGGCCTAGGCCGACATATATTAGTAAAAATTTGTCTTCTCGTTATAGATCCAAGCTTATTGATTTGTTAAAGGAATATAAAGATTGCTTTGCTTGGGAGTATTTCGAGATGCACAGTCTTAGCCCATCTATTGTTGTGCATCGGCTTCCTATCAAGCGGGCTATCGGCCACAGATCTCCTAAGAGATTTAAGGTCGATATGTATGATGCAATCAAAGCCAAAATCACTCGGCTATATGACTTGGATTCATTCGGCCTGCCGGTATGCAGAGTGGGTCTCGAATATTGTTCAGTAATGAAAAAGAGCGACAAACTTAGGGTGTGTATCGATTTCGGGGACTTAAACAAGGCTACCCCTAAGAACGAGAACCCAATGCCCATAGCCAGGTTACTAGTGGATGCGCTTCCGGCCACAAGATAATTAGTTTCATGGATGGTAATGCGAGGTTACAATCAAATTTTATCACCGAAGAAGACATTCACAACACTACTTTCGAGATGCCCGGAGCAATCGGCTTGTATGAATGGGTCGTCATGACATTTGGGTTGAAAAATGCTTTGGAGCAACGTATCAAAGGGCCATGAATTATATTTTTCATGATATGATCAGCTCCATGGTAGAGATGTATATTGATGATGTCGTTGTCAAGTCAAGGAAGGAAAATCACATAGCTGATCTTAGACGGGTTTTGGAGCGAACAAGGAAGTATGGCCTCAAGATGACTCCATTGAAGTGCGCATTCGGCGTGTCGGCGGGCAATTTTAGGGTTTCTTGTTCATGAGAGAGGGATTGAGGTTACATCAAGGAACATTAATGCTATCAAGACAATACAACCTCAGAAGGACAAGAAGCAGCGCAATCTCGATCGGCAAAATCATCTTCATCGGGCGATTCATAGCCAATCTTTCGAAAAGATAGAGCCGTTCACACCATTGCTTCGGCTGAAGGCCGATCAAGCATTCACTTGGGGGTAGAGCAGCGAAAGCATTGGACAACATCAAAAATTATTTAAGCTCACCTCCGAGTTCGATTTCTCCACAAAAAGGGATACCATTCAAGCTATATCTATCGGCCGATGATAAGTTAATCGGCTCAGTCTTGATCCAAGAGGTCAAAGGGAAGGAAAAGGCCATCTTTTATTTCAGCCGACAACTATTGGACGCAGAAACAAGGCATTCATGATGAGGACATCACCGCCACCGATACGTCCACCCCTCCACTTGGTCCCCTTACTCGTGCTCGTGCTCGACAACTTAACCATCAGATAAGCTCCTTCTTAAGCACTTGTCCATCTTGTTTAGACAACGGAGACACTTGCACTGTTGTTTTGCTCAGGAATGAAGAACAGGAGCCAAAGGGGAAAGGATTCACAAGCTCCAGGTTCGGGCAGCAGAACAACACCAACTTCTGATGGGTGCTGCGACTTCATACGGACTCCGATTGGGGTGATCTTGGACTTCCTGGAAAGCCTATCAAGTCTATTTTCAAATGGATTTGGAATCACCTTCAAATTCGCCCTGAGTCAACGGGAATCGTCAAAATGGTCGTGACTGGTACTGTGTTACCAGAACTTGGGCTGATGGGCCTTGTATCAAGTTGGGCCCATTAGGGGCGCGTCCTAGGGTTTGGGGGAGACATCCTGGTCGTCTCCAACCTCACAAATACCCCAGCAGCCGCCACTCTAGGGTTGGGTTTTGTTGAGTTGCATTCTTAGCCATTGTTGCTAGCTGCTTGCTGGAATAGCGCATGCTGGATAAGCTGCCCTACTTCCTGCCTTCGGAACCCCACATATTGTATTTTGGATTCGAATCCCTCATTCCTATTTGGTAATTTCAATACCTGTTATCTTGTTCTTGCAAGTTTCTTCGATTTGCTTGCAGGATTGAGAGCCCTAGTGGCTGGTGTCGTGCTCCACAAGGTGCGGCATCCTTGGAGGTGGTGTACCGGTTGCTAAGGCGCAGCACTTGAGAGAGCTGTAGTCGGACCGCCAACGTCATCCCCTTCCCCCAAATCGAGTTACCCCCTGCCTCTCATCGAAAGATCGGGCACCAACCCTAGCGGGTTCACATCATTTGGTATCAGAGCTCAAGGTTTATCGGTGAGAGATTTCGTTTCAGCCCTTTGAGCCTTTGCTAGTACTACTTGGTTAGGGCTTGCTGAGTTTTTGGTTGCTTTGGTTGTGTCAAGTTGCTGGTTCCTTTGGTCTAATCCACTAGAGTTTCGAGTTCTTGTCACCCCTTAGCACCAAGTTACCAATCTGTTGCGTTTAGAACTCAGATCTGAATGTTGAGTTCGAGTTGATTCGGAATCAGATCTGTATCTGGTTTCTTGAGTTACATATCTTCCACATACGAGCTCGGATCTTGGTGTTTAGATACAGGCTGGAAAGGCTACGAGTAGCTTTACAAGATTGCTTTTGGCCACAAGTTCTAATTCGGCCTCATTCCTGCTGTAACTCGCCCGTCAAGTTTAGTGCTGTATTTGTTACTTGTGCTGTCCAACTCTGCACTAGTTGTCTTGTGTGCTTTGAGGACCTCCCTCTGCATATTTGCTAGTCTGAAAGGGGAGAAACAAAGAGGAAAAAGGCAGAAAGGTGCAAAGAAAGAATGAAAGAAAAACCGCACCAAAAGAAAAAGAAACCACAACAACATTGAGCTGAATTCAGACCAAGAAAGGTTGTGTTGTTTGCAGCAGTTCAGTGTCATAGGTACTTGATAGCTTGTGTCAATTGGTCATATTAGGTGCTGTCATTTGTGGCTAGGCTCGCGTCTCTAGCTTGGTTTAGCCTAGGACCAGCACTTACCATCATTTGAACAATTATTCAGCTTGCTTGAGACTAATGTGGTGCTAGTATTTTCCTTGTGCAATTTTTCATCCTTCCTACAGCTCCACACACACAACTACAGCTTCTCCAAGTGCTTGTATTGCTGCTGCACGATACATTGCTTCCTAGGTGCCTCCCTTGCTGGTTGCCTTCACATCCTGATTGGCAAGGTAAGAACTTGTAAGAGCTTGCTTAATAGGTTGAGAGTGAGCGACTCCACTTGAACACAAACCCAATAGGTGTAGGGCCTGTTTCCTTTCACTTGCTTGTTTGCTCTTGTCTTTCTTACTATGGCAGGCGAGGAAGAAGACGATCGTCGACATTCTCCCCGCACGGTGCTCTTATTCATGATGTCTTGCGTCGAGTGAGGCTGCACACTGCTGAAGGCCTTGATGCAGATTTGCAGACCACAAATGAGAAGCTTGGGCAATTGGAGGATGCACAGATTACTACCAACAATCGGCTTGGTACCTTGGAGGCATCCATTCAACGAGTGGACGCCAGCCTTGCTGCTCTCTTGAGGCGATTCGATGACTTTGCGGCTCGAGGCAATCACAACCGTCACCCGGATCACCACCATGATCAGCACCATCTTGAAGATGAAGGGGATGAGAACAACTACCTGCGACACGAAGATGAAGAAAGACGCCATCGACGCCCGAACAGCACCGTCGTGGTGTGGGCGGAGGACACCGCCGCCGTGAAGTGCACCATAACAACAACAACAACGAAGCTTTCCACAAGATTAAATTCAAGGTACCACCCTTTGATGGCAAATATGACCACGATGCTTACCTTACTTGGGAAATTGCTGTTGATCAAAAATTTACATGTCATGAATTTCTGAAAACACTCGTGTTAGGGCTGCTACTAGTGAATTTACTGATTTTGCTTACATTTGGTGGATTGAACATTGCAAGAAAAATCCGATAACATACCACCTACTTGGGATGCTTTGAAAAGGGTCATGCGGGCTAGATTTGTTCCTTCTTACTATGCAGAGACATGTTGAATAGGTTGCAGCAATTGAGACAAGGAACTAAAAGTGTAGAAGAGTACTTTCGGGAATTGCAAATGGGCATGCTGCGTTGTAATCTAGAGGAGGATGAGGAACCTGCTATGGCTAGATTTTGGGTGGATTAAATAGGGAGATTCGGGACATTCTTGCCTATAAGGATTATAACAATGTCACCCGTTTATTTCACCTTGCTTGCAAAGCTGAAAGAGAAGTGCGGGACGACGTGCCGGTACCAAGACTAACATTTACTGCGGGAAAGACTAGCTCGTGGCAGCCACGCACAACTTCTACTTCGCCACACGTCTTCTTTGCACCATCCTCTTCATTGAGTAGGGCAACACCTCCTCCATCCGGTGACAAGTCTCGTCTTTGCTCCATCAAATTCAGCGGCAAAGACCGTCCAAAACCCGTAGAGAGCTCTTCATCATTGCCTCCACGGGTAGAATAAGAGACATTCGGTGCCACCGCTGCAAGGGCTATGGACATATGATGCGTGATTGTCCAAGCAAGCGCGTGATGATTGTTAGAGATGATGGTGAGTACTCCTCTGCTAGTGATTTTGATGAAGATACACTTGCTTTGCTTGCGGTGACCATGTAGGTGAAGAAGAGGAGGAGCACATTGGTGCGGACGATGCAGCACACTATGAGAGCCTTGTTGTGCGGCGTGTGCTTAGTGCACAAATGGAACAAGCGGAGCAAAATCAGCGGCACACCTTGTTTCAAACAAAGTGTGTGGTTAAAGAGATCTTGCCGCATGATCATTGATGGAGGGAGCTGCAACAACTTAGCTAGCGGCGAGATGGTGGAGAAATTGGCACTCTCTACACAGCCACATCCTCATCCATACTACATTCGGTGGCTCAACAACGGTGGTAAGGCGAAGGTAACTAAACTTGTGAGAATCAACTTTGCCATTGGATCCTACAAAGATGTTATTGAATGTGATGTTGTGCCTATGCAAGCATGTAGTATCCTGCTAGGTAGACCATGGCAATTTGATAGAGACTCCATGCATCATGGTAGATCAAATCAGTACTCCTTTTCATACCATGAGAAGAAGATTGTGTTACATCCTATGTCCCCTGAAATGATTTTAAAGGATGAACTTGCTAGAGCTAACAAATTGAAGAAATTGGAGCATGCTAAGAGTGAAAATCAGATTGTAGTAAATGATCTTGAGAAGCATAAACACAAGAATAGCAAATCTGCTCATGATAACAAGAAGGAAATTAAGTTAAAGGGAGCTTGCTTGATTGCTACAAAATCTGAAATAAATGAGCTGATTGCTTCTACCTCCCTTGCTTATGCTTTGGTGCGTAAAGAAGCATTGATTTCACTCCATGAATTGCAGCCTACTTTGCCTCCTGCCATTGCTAACCTTTTGCGGGAGTATTCGATGTGTTTCCAAATGAGATTCCACGGACTGCCACCTATTCGAGGGATTGAGCATCAAATTGATCTCATTCACGGAGCTTCATTGCCCAACCGTGCGCCATACGGGACCAATCCGAGAGGAGACAAAGGAGATTCAACGCCAAGTGCGGGAGCTACTCGACAAAGGTTATGTGCGTGAGTCTCTTAGTCCTTGTCTTGTTCGGTATTACTTGTGCCAAAGAAAGATGGAACATGGCGCATGTGTGTGGATTGTAGGGCTATCAATAATATCACCATTCGTTACCGTCATCCTATTCCACGCCTAGATGATATGCTTGATGAGTTGAGTGGTGCTTTGTTGTGTTTTCTAAGGTTGATTTACGTAGTGGGTACCACCAGATTCGTATGAAATTGGGAGATGAATGGAAAACTGCTTTTAAAACAAAGTTTGGGTTGTATGAGTGGCTGGTCATGCCTTTTGGTCTCACTAATGCACCTAGCACATTCATGAGATTGATGAATGAAGTTACTGCGCGCTTTTATTGGCAGATTTGTAGTTGTATACTTTGATGACATCTGATTTATAGCAAATCACATGAGGAACATCTTGAACACTTGCGTGCTGTTTTTGATGCATTGCGTGATGCACGTTTATTTGGTAACCTTGAGAAGTGCACATTTTGCACGATCGGGTGTCTTTTCTTGGCTATGTTGTGACACCACGGGGTTGAAGTTGATCAAGCCAAGGTTGAAGCGATACATAGCTGGCCGGTACCTACAACTGTTACCCAAGTGCGAAGTTTTACGGGACTTGCTTGGTTTCTATCGTCGCTTCGTGAAGGACTTTAGCGCCCTTGCTGCCCATTGCATGAGCTTACCAAGAAGGGAGTGATCTTCAAATGGACGGATGCACATCGGGACGCCTTCGACATGCTTAAAGATAAGTTAACACATGCACCTTTGCTCCGGCTTCTGATTTCAATAAAACCTTTGAGCTTGAATGTGATGCTAGTGGAATTGGTTTGGGAGGTGTCCTTTTACAAGATGGCAAACCTGTAGCATATTTCGGTGAGAAATTGAGTGGGCCTAGTTTGAACTATTCTACTTATGACAAGGAATTGTTTGCTTTAGTTCGAACTCTACAAACATGGCAGCATTATTTGTGGCCCAAGGAGTTTGTCATACATTCGATCATGAATCTTTGAAACACATTCGTAGCCAAGCCAAACTGAATCGTAGACATGCTAAATGGGTAGAATTCATTGAGACCTTCCCTTATGTCATCAAACACAAAAAGGGAAAGGAAAATGTGATTGCTGATGCTTTGTCTAGGCGTTATGCCATCTTTGTCACAGCTTGATTTCAAAATCTTTGGCTTGGAAACAATAAAAGAACAATATGCACATGATGCTGACTTCAAAGATGTATTGCTGAATTGTAAAGGAGGAAGGACTTGGAACAAATTCATCCTCAATGATGGGTTTGTGTTTAGAGCTAACAAGCTATGCATTCCAGCTAGCTCCGTGCGTTTGTTATTGTTGCGGGAAGCACATGGAGGAGGGCTGATGGGACACTTTGGTGTGAAGAAAACAGAGGACATCCTTGCTTTGCTCATTTCTTTTGGCCCAGGATGAGGAGAGACGTGGAGAGATTCATAGCCCGCTGCACGACATGCCAAAAAGCTAAGTCACGTCTTAACCCTCATGGTTTGTACATGCCTCTACCTGTCCCTAGTGTACCTTGGGAGGATATCTCTATGGACTTTGTTTTAGGACTGCCTAGAACCAAGAAGGGGAGGGACAGCGTGTTTGTGGTGGTAGATAGATTTTCTAAAATGGCACATTTCATACCGTGTCACAAAACCGATGACGCTACCAACATTGCTGATTTATTCTTTCGTGAGATTGTTCGTTTGCATGGTGTGCCAAATACAATTGTTTCGATCGTGATGCAAAATTCCTTAGTCATTTTTGGCGAACCTTGTGGGCTAAGTTGGGAACCAAGCTGTTATTCTCCACTACTTGCCACCCTCAAGCGATGGTCAAACCGAGGTTGTAAATAGAACTTTATCAACCATGCTTAGGGCTGTCCTAAAAAGAACATTAAAATGTGGGAAGAATGTTTGCCTCATATTGAATTTGCGTATAATCGTTCGCTGCATTCTACTACAAAAATGTGTCCTTTTGAGATTGTCTATGGCTTCATACCACGAGCTCCTATTGATTTGATGCCCTTGCCAACTTCGAAAAACTAAACTTTGATGCTAAGCAACGTGCTGAATTGATGCTTAAGCTGCATGAAACAACTAAAGAGAACATAGAGCGCATGAATGCTAAGTATAAGTATGCTAGTGATAAAGGTAGGAAGCATATGCATTTTGAACCGGGTGATCTGGTTTGGTTACATTTGAGGAAGGAAAGGTTTCTGAGCGAGAAAATCCAAACTAATGTCTAGAGCTGATGGCCCTTTTAAAGTGCTGCAACGTGTTAATGAAAATGCATATAAGCTTGATCTTCCTGCAGATTTTGGGGTCAACCCCACATTTAACATTGCAGATTTGAAACCATACTTGGGAGAAGAAGATGAGCTTGAGTCGAGGGCGACTCAAATGCAAGAAGGGGAGGATGATGAGGACATCACCGCCACCGATACGTCCACCCCTCCACTTGGTCCCCTTACTCGTGCTCGTGCTCGACAACTTAACCATCAGATAAGCTCCTTCTTAAGCACTTGTCCATCTTGTTTAGACAACGGAGACACTTGCACTGTTGTTTTGCTCGGGAATGAAGAACAGGAGCCAAAGGGAAAGGATTCACAAGCTCCAGGTTCGGGCAGCAGAACAACACCAACTTCTGACGGGTGCTGCGACTTCATACGGACTCCGATTGGGGTGATCTTGGACTTCCTGGAAAGCCTATCAAGTCTATTTTCAAATGGATTTGGAATCACCTTCAAATTCGCCCTGAGTCAACGGGAATCGTCAAAATGGTCGTGACTGGTACTGTGTTACCAGAACTTGGGCTGATGGGCCTTGTATCAAGTTGGGCCCATTAGGGGCGCGTCCTAGGGTTTGGGGAGACATCCTGGTCGTCTCCAACCTCACAAATACCCCAGCAGCCGCCACTCTAGGGTTGGGTTTTGTTGAGTTGCATTCTTAGCCATTGTTGCTAGGCTTGCTTGGAATAGCGCATCTTGGATAAGCTGCCCTACTTCCTGCCTTCGGAACCCCACATATTGTATTTTGGATTCGAATCCCTCATTCCTATTTGGTAATTTCAATACACATTATCTTGTTCTTGCAAGTTTCTTCGATTTGCTTGCAGGATTGAGAGCCCTAGTGGCTGGTGTCGTGCTCCACAAGGTGCGGCATCCTTGGAGGTGGTGTACCGGTTGCTAAGGCGCAGCACTTGAGGAAGGCTGTAGTCGGACCGCCAACGTCATCCCCTTCCCCCAAATCGAGTTACCCCCTGCCTCTCATCGAAAGATCGGGCACCAACCTAGCGGGTTCACATCAATTCACCGGTGGAGAAATTGTGCCTTTGCTGTATTTTCATGTACCAAGTTAAGGCATTATTTGTTATCAATGAGTGCACTATAATATGCAAAGCCGATGTAGTCAAGTATATGCTATTGGCTCCAGTGTTAAAAGGACGAGTTGGAAAATGGATTTTTGCCTTAAAAAAGTTTGATTTAAGATACCAGGCACCCAGGGCAGTTAAAGGACAAGCTATAGCCGATTTTATAGTGGAACACAGAAATGATTTAATCGGCTTAGTGGAAATTATGCCTTGGACTTTGACGTTTGATGGCTCGGTTTGCACGAGTGGATGTGGTATCGGCTTGGTAATTATGTCCCCAAGAGGGGCAAGTTTTGAATTTGCATTCTCAATCAACCCCATGCCACAAACAACCAAGCCGAATACGAAGTAGTGCTCAAAGGATTGCATCTTCTCAAGGAAGTCGAAGCCGACACCGTCGAGATCATGGGAGATTCACTGTTGTTCATCAGCCAGTTGTCGGGAGAATATGAGTGCAAAAATGACGTGCTGATGGTCTACTATCAACGATGCCGAGAATTGATGGACAGCTTTCGGCTAGTTACATTGAGGCATATCCCCAGAGAGCAAAATGCAGAAGCCAATGATTTAGCTCAAGGGGCATCGGGTTACAAGCCGATGACAAAAGATATTGAGATAGAGATTGCCACCATAACAGTGGATGACTGGAGGTTTGAAGTCTGATTATTCTGAGAACTCTTCCTAGTCGGCTTCAAGGAAATTGCGCTACAAGGCTTTAAGATATGTCTTGCTCAATTTAGATTTATACTATTGGACGATTGATGGCGTGCTACTCAAGAGTCTCATTGCCGATCAAGCCAAGGTGGCTATCGGAGAAGTGCATGAATGGATCTGTTGCACGCACCAATCGGCTCATAAGATGAAGTGGCTACTGCGGAGAGCGGGGTAATTATTGGCCGACGATCTTTGGAGGATTGTTTCAAGTATTACAAGGGCTGCCGGGAGTTGTCGAAATTCGGAGCTATACAAAGGGCACCGGCATTGGCTATGAACCCAATAATAAAGCCTTGGCCATTCGAGGTTGGGGAATAGATATGATTGGCCGAGATCAATCCATCCTCAAGTAAGGGACATAAATTCATATTGGTGGCAACAGATTATTTCACGAAGTGGGTGGAAGCAATTCCTCTAAAGAAGGTCGATTCAAAGGACGCAATCGAGTTTGTTAAAGAACACAACATGTACGGATTCGGCGTCCCTCAAATAATAACAACGATTAGGGATCTATCTTCGTATCGGATGAATTTGTTCGGTTTGCCAACGACATGGGAATTAAATTACTCAATTCTTCGCCGTATTATGCTCAAGCCAACGGGCAGCGAAAGCTTCAAACAAGAGTCTAATCAAGCTGATAAAGAGAAAGATCTCTGAATATCCCAAGCAGTGGCAGAACCGATTAGCCGAGTCACTATGGGCCTATCGAATGGCTTGCCACGGATCTATCCAAGTTCCTCCATATAAACTCGTCTATGGGCATGAAGTAGTCTTGCCATGGGAAAACATCATTGGCATTAGAAGAATTCAATTACAAGATCAACTTACAGTAGATGATTACTACAACTTGATGATAGATAAATCGAAGACCTGGTTTTATCACGGATGAGGGCCTTGGAAAAAGTAACAAAGGATAAGGAACGAGTAGCCCGCCATTATAACAAGAAAGTTGTGCCTAAGTCGTTCGAAGAGGGCGAACTCGTTTGAAAATTGATATTGCCGATCGGATCAAGAGACAATAAGTCAGGCAAATGGTCACCAAATTGGGAGGGTCGTTCAAGATCCACAAATACGTCTCTAAAGGAGCTTATATGCTAGAAGGTTTAGATGGAGAAGTGTTTGGGAGGGCTCTAAACGGCAAGTATTTGAAAAAATACTACCCAAGTGTTTGGATCAATTCATGATTCGGCTATGGTTGTCCCAATTCATGTTAGCCGATGTGTTGTAATGCACGCATCGTCTTTAGGACGTTTTTCCACCAAGTTTCCCCTATGTTTTCTACATCGGCTTAGCTTAGCTGACGGCGACAAGACGTTTGATTCAATAATTTTGTTAATGCTCGAAACACCGTCAACAAAATTAGGGGGCATATACATACACATCAAGGAAACTAGAAAACACCAAGGAGAATTTTTTTCAATTTCAAAGTCACAGATTTTTTCCAAAGACAGAACTAAAGTGATCGGCCAACAGCGCGTCGATGGCCGAAATTGTTGAAGCCTTGATTGCCTTCACTTCGTCAAATCACCGCCAGGTCTTCGGCATCGGAGCCAGGAATTACCTTAGCCGATTTGTGAAGCTCTTTCAAGTGTTTGATAGTGGCCATCAATTTGCCTTTTTGATCTTCGGTAGCTTTTGGCAAATCGGCCAACACCTGCTCTTCAGCGGCGATCTCGGCTCGGCATTGTTCTAATTGTAGCAACGGTCAGCCTCCTTGTTCCTCGAGTTAGCAATCCGAGGTTTGTGAAGTTGTCGGGCGGCCATTAGTTCGTTCAGCTTTGTTTTTCGACCTCCACGTTCTTGACCGCATCTTTGATCTTAGCAGCCACATTTGGCTTGGGCAAGCCTTTCAATCATCCATTGCATTGCACGCCCTAGCCTTGGCCGATGTTGGTCGATGCAGACAGCCACGGATATTTTGGTGGCAAGATCTTTGGGAAGGTGGCCCTCAATCTCAAAGAACCGACTTTTAGCCGGTCCGCACTCCTCAACCAGCTTGTCGACATCGATGTCCAGCCAACGGCGTATATCTCAAAGTTTTTCCTTGAGCTCGTCGGCTGGGGCCTTATCTGGGCTAGTCGCCTTGCCTTCCTCGTCGCCGAGGAATTCCTTTATATCGAAAGAGAAGCGAGATCGGCCAAGGGCTGCAAAAGGAATGAAAGGATTAGGCTACTTGCCTAAGATGGCCAATTGTTCAAGACGTTTAAAGGGAAGAAGGGGAAGGAAACTTACTCTTACTGCAGGAACAGGAGCAACTTCTGCTTCGACAGTTGGGACGGTTGGAGCGGGGTCTTTTTCAGCACGATTATCGGCCGAAGTGGCTGCTTCAGCACGTTCATCGGCCGACTCTGCGACGTCTTCAGTCTCGTGGCCACCCACAGCCGATGCCGTGTGTTCGCTCAACACCTGGGGGGCAGCCGATGGAGATTGAGGAGGCTACAGAAAAGACAAGTGTTAGCTTAAAAATCGGCTGGTGCTAGCAAAACAAAAGGGTGCAAATCAGGTTTCTTTACTGATGAGGCAGGACGCCAGGGATGGCTGGCTAGCTTCTTGACCTACAAAAGGTAGATTTGGTTATGTATACACCGATCAAGTTTTCACGGGCTAAGCTCGACAAGGATTTACCGGTCGTTTCATGATGAGCGGGCTTGGAGCTGGTGGACTGTCGGCTGGAGGGCTGACCGAGTTATGGCTCGAATCACTTGATTCGGCCGCCGCTTCAATAGCTTCTGACATTTCTTCATCAGCAACTTCTTCGGTGAGAAATTGGTCGACGCTTGGATCAACAGACCGGAGGCTGTCAGCTGGTCCAGTCGGCCGCTTCTTTTTCTGTTTCTTAACAGGTGTAGCCGATGGCTCCGCGATTGGAGTAGTTCTCTTTTTCCGGGCTAGCGGCTCGCGTGTTTTCCCATATAAGAGTGTCTTCAGCTTCGGCGCATCCCAGCCAATGGCCGAAGGAGCCAATCCACACCCGTTCGGCAAGATGCCCAAGCGATATTCAATAGGGATTCTGAGTTGCTCACCGATGGCCTTTCGGTTTCTGTCACCTGCAAAGAGGAAAAAGTTTAAGTGTTAGCAGACCAGGTTGGCCAATGAGTTGAAAAAGGGAAAATAGCGAGAATTTAGAACTCATAGGGGATTTTGTGCAGTAGAAGAAAGGTGATGTAGTAAGAGGACTGTTGGTGAAAAAGTGTCATTTGATTTCAATCCACCATCGGTCATAGGCTGTGCTTTTCTTGTATGCCGAACAATGGTATCAATCTTTGTCGAGTGGAGGGCTGCGAGGTTCATAAGCTTGCTCATGATCGGCGGTTGGTCTACTTTTCCTCTGGTTTTAATCTTCTCGGCATAATAGCGGCCGATAGGCGGTTGGCCAAGACAAGCGGCGAGCAGCCGAATCTTGGGTAGTAAAACTCGTAAGACTTGGCCACGATCGGCCACGGTGGATGCCGTCGGCAGAATGCATGGGGTAAGAGCGTGAATATGTCTCGGCATTTGGGGTAGTCGTCTGAGTTTACTTCTTCAAGGTTGAATTCAGCTGGCAACTCAAAGATTGGCCTATCCCTAAAGAAATACCAGCAGCAGTTGTCCTTGGCAAAGCCATCGTATAGGGACATAAACTATTCGGCTAATAGCTCGGCCGATTGTTTAGACCCAGCATGCATGGCCGCTACTTCGCCATAGCTGAGGCATCTTGTGGTGGTTATCTCATTCCCGTCATCGTCTTCGATAGGCTCCGATCGTGGGAAACGTGCTTCAGTCAAGGGTGGCCGATCAGATATTTTTTGGGACATCAGCATGAGCCAGATCTGAAGAAACCACCATGGGCCCCCAGTGTTGACAGAAGTATTGGCGGCTATCTTGGCTACGGCTTGATGAAGAGTTTGGTATAGATAGCCGAGGAGGAATTTGCCAAGGGAATCTTTTTCTTATCCACTAAAGCTTCGGCTACGACTTGCCAGTTTGCTGTCGGCCCATAGCTGGATCCGCAGAACAGGAATTTCTCTAGCCACATCATTAGAAATGCGGCATGCTCTCTGGGGCTGATTGGCCCATCTCTCGTGTTCTTGGCCACATAGCCACTCCATCCCCCTATATCAGGATTAATTGGAATTGGCTTTTTCCAGCCAGTATATCAGGATTAGCCGACGATAAGATATCCAGTCCAGTGTTCATCACTACGTCGGCTAGGGTAATTGTCATTGGGCTTTGCTGGAAGACGTAGGCGTTCAAGGTATCATTCCAGAAGTAAGTGGCAGCCGACATTAATGGTTCGTCCTTCTCCATGTTGGCTACTGACAAAGCCAAGCATTGGGCTATTCCCATTTCCTCCCAATGGGCTTGCTTGGCTGGTTGCATCCTTTTGTACCATTCTGGCCAAGACTTGTCTATTGAGGGGGCAAGACTTAAAGGTGTCAATCCAATGGTTCAGAGATGGTTTTCTCAGGTTAGGTATCCTATTGGTTTCGGCTATAATTAACTCAGATGGATCATTGTTGCCGATAGGCCCTAGAAAATATCTGTTGTTCTGGATGAGGCTGGGAATTACTATCTGGTGAGCAAGATGCTACAATCAAAAAGGAGAAACATAATTCCAGATCAGAAACCATAAAATACAGATCTATGGTCAAAAGGCAGTAAAGAAAGGGTTTTGGCCGATTAGGGCTTACCTCGACGAACTCGGTGGACGGAGCGGCCGATGGGGCGGCGGAAGACGCCATCGCGTGCTTGGAGATCGCCGGAAGTGGGGATCGTCGCTGTAGGCTTCGGGAGCTGGATGGGTCGCCGGAGAACTCTAGGGCGTTTGTTGAAGTGGCTGTTTTCTGACGGCGTGACTCGTTTGGCGGCCGGCGAGGCAGTTTTTCAAGAGTTTTTGTAACGGTCGAAACAGAGTCAAGCTAGGATTGCGCATGGAGTTTGAATCGCCTAAAATCTGCAACATTTCATATCGCGGACTTGGGAGGCATGTGTTAACGACTAAATTTGGTAATCAAATCCCCGGGTTTCTAGTAGAAATTGAAGCGGAATCGGAGAAGATGTGTGATCTTTGAAGAAGCAGAAACGAAATCAGCATAGTCCGAATCGGCTACGGAGTCAGTCGGCTGAGTTCGGATCAGACTGGGATAGTTGATAGCCGATTCCGAGTCAAGATAGAAGTGGGGCCAATCCTAATGGAAGGCGTGAAAATGAGAAGTTAGATTCGGTTCCCAAATTGCACGTTAAGGATATTGCCATCTGTAAGGGCAATTGTATCTGTAAAGTAGGGTTTTGTTTAGATATTCCTTTTCTGATACGACATTGGGGTTGTATCCCGAGATATTGTCATATTTTAAATAGTAGATTAGATAGAAATTGTGTCTTACACGGATAATGTTATGCTTGGGTATAAATAAGACCCAAAGGCTCTTTGTAAAAACAACCGAATCACATCAAAACAACTTCGGCGCATCGCCTCCTATTTTCTTTTAGACGAGTTCTTGATCCGGCTTCGGGCTGCATCGATTTGAACCCCGGATAAGGTAAATTCTCGTCATTAGTGGTTCATTTCGTCAAATCTAGTGCTTACATCGTCATGATACTCTAGGTTTGATGCTGTAGACCATGCAAGTTATCATATATGGCATATAATCTAGAACAATGTCTAGATCTATCCCGCCGTCAGCTCGTTTCTCTTGGGAGACAGTAGTCGATAGAGCTAGATCTAGATGTTCGACTAGGTTATATGTTGTATCTACCGTCTTGAGGGGTTTGCATCGGTCTATATGGATCTAATACTATCATTTTGTACTTAATGATGCATCATCTATGATCTGTTAAGTCGCTTTTAGAAGTATTTAGAACTACTCGATTAGATGTCTACTTGTAGAGACAGTCTTGGGATTTCATGGCCTTACATTTTTAATAATCTTTTAGCATTATTTACTATTAGATATATTAAAGCTGCCTCTTATATTAAGATCTCAATTTGGTTAAATGCTTTAAGCCAGTATCAGTCTGTTGACATTAGTCGATAGCCAATTAATCTTGGTTTAACGCATTTACGTTAGATTGATATATTTTCATAAGATACATCAGAGTAGTAGCCGATACACATTAGATGCGTAGCATCGGCTAGGTTATAAATACATATATTTGTTACCACGATGTATATTTAGATTAAGTGATTTATCTTGTCTCGACATGGCCAGATCTATCCTAGTCACTTAGTTTAAATGTGCTTCGGGATAGCTGATATATGTCAATGGATTCCCTGAGCCGATCCGATAGGATCTAACTTTAACCTTAACACATGTATTTGTTTATTATTTCTTGTTGGTTAGTAGATCAAACCAATTGGCATGCCTAGCTCATCACAGGTAGCCAAGGATGGACCTGCACAGGAGCTAAGCAGATCTCCTAGGCCAGCGTGTGAGAGAAATTTCTCATCAACACCTATGCGGAATTCTCCTATAATAATAGCTACCAATCCAGCTTGAAGATGTCACCCAATGAGGCTTTATTTGGATGTAGATGCGGACCACTGCTAATGTGGTCGAAAGCTAGGTGAGCGAGCCGTGTTTGGACTAGACATCATAAAGGAGGTTTGAAGAATAAGTTCGTCGATTAGAGAGGCTTAAGCAGTAGCCCAGTCTCGACAAAAGAGGTATGCGGACACTCGCCGGAGGGACTTGGAATTCAACGTAGGCGATTACGTATACCTGAAGGTTTCGCCATTACGAGGAACCAAGAGATTCAAGGTTAAAGGAAAACTGGCACCGAGATATGTTGGACCGTTCCCGATAAGCGCCAGAAGAGGCGAAGTGGCCTACCAACTAGACCTACCAGAAAACCTCACCAACGTACATCCCGTATTCCATGTATCGCAATTGAAGAAATGTCTGCGAGTGCCAGAAGAACAAGCCCCCTCGAAAGATATCCTTATCATTGATGATCTTACATACCCGAAACACCCAGTGATAATCTTGGACGAGGCAGAAAAGAGAACACGAACCAAGACGTGGCGTATGTACAAGGTACAATGAAGCAACCACACCGAAGAAGAAGCTACTGGGAAAGTGAAGACTTTTTAGCGGCCGGGTACCCACACCTACTTAAAGGCCGGTAAGAAATCTCGGGGACGAGATTTATTGTTAGGAAGTAGGTTTGTAACACCACTGAAAATCGGAGACATAAAAATCGAGATTTAAAAATTGGGATGGCGAAACTATTGAATTTTTGCATCTTGTCGTAATTGTTTGCCTCTTATTTGTGAGTTTTATTGCATGTTATAAATAATGGAACATTTATTCGAAGATGGAAAAATCAAATAGGTGTCGAAAACCCTAAAAGAAAAGGAAATTATAAAAAATAAAGTTGGGTGAAACTAAAATTTAAAATTTAGTTAAATTTATATTTGGGCCAAATTATAGTTTCAGTGTATAGGTAAAAGGCAAAAAGGAATATATTAAAAAAATATAAAAATCGGGAAAAAGAAAAGTGCACTATTCATCTATCACCAGGTGTTCGACGCCGTGCCGCGCGCACGTTCCCGGCCAGCGCCCGTGGCAACGCCGTCGTACCGCCGTCGTACCACCGCCGTTGTCAGCCACGACGCGCGTGCCACGCCGCTGACGCGCGCGACAGCGTCGTGTCGTACCGCGTCCCCACGCCGCCGTACCGGTGCGCCCCCGGTGTCAACGCCGCGCCCATGCCGTCGTCCCATCGCGTCTCCCCGCGCCGTGCCAAGCCGTCCCGTCACCGCCGCTGTAGCCGCGCCATGCCGTCGTCAGCCGCGCCATGCCGCTGTCACCTCGCCATCGTGTCGCCGTACCGTGCCCACGCCGTCGCCCACTGATGTGAACCCGCTACGGTTTTGTCCCGATCTTTCGATGAGAGGTGGAGGATAACTCGATTGGAAAATGGAGGCGACGTTCATGGCCTGACTACAACCGTCAAGGACAATGCGCCTTAGCAACCGATGCACCGTCTTCGGTGGACGAGCCTTGAACTTGCGGTGCGCGACAACCCAGCCACTAGGGCACTCGTCCTGCAAACAATCGAAGAACAAGCAAGAACAAGTAAAACAAGCACTGAGGTTGGTAGATATAAAGATGAAAGGTTCACTCCGAATTGAACAATATGGCGGGGTTCCGAAGACAAACAGACGGGCGGTCTAGCCAACATGCGCGCTGTGTGCAAGTAGCAAGACGCTAACTCTAATCAACAAAACCCACCCTTCTTGGTGGCGGCTGAAGGTTTAAGAAGAGGGGAGAGATGACCACAGGGGTGCCGAGGTTGTGCTAAACCCTAGGACACGCCCTAACGGGCCCAACTTGATGTAATCACACGATGGTTGAGTTGACGTGCACGAGCGTGGGTTATTGGACCATGAAGTTGTACGTGTGGAGCGTGAGTGCATCGGTAATGTTGATGTCCTCATCATCCTCCCCTTCTTGCATTGGATTCGTCCTCGACTCAAGCTCATCTTTGTCTCCCAAATATGGCTTTAAATGCACAGCGTTAAAAGTGAGACTAACCCCAAAATCTGCGGGAAGATCAAGCTTGTATGCATTTTCATTAATTTTTCAAGCACTTTAAAAGGTCCATCCAGCTCTAGGCATCAACTTAGACTTTCGCAAATCAGGAAACCGTTCCTTTCGCAAATGTAACCAAACCAAATCACCAGGTTCAAAATTCAATTGACGTCTACCTTTGTCACCAGCAAGCTTATAGTTAGCATTCATGCGCTCTATGTTTTCTTTAGTTTTTTCATGCGGTTTTAACATCAACTCGGCACGTTGTTTAGCATCAAAATTCAGTTTTAGAAGATGGCAAAGGCATTAAATCAATAGGAGCACGAGACAAAAATCCATAAACAATCTCAAAAGGGCACATCTTTATAGTGGAATGCAACTAATGATTGTATGCAAATTCAATATGAGGCAAACATTCTTCCCACATCTTAATATTTGTCTTTAAAACAACCCTTAACATAGTAGACAAAGTCCTTTTCACAACTTCAGTTTGCCCATCAGTTTGGGGATGACAAGTAGTAGAAAACAAAAGCTTAGTCCCTAATTTAGCTCACAAAGTTCTCCAAAAATGGCTGAGAAATTTTAGTGTCATGGTCTGAAACAATGGTGTTCGGCACACCATGCAAGCGAACAACCTCCCAAAAGAACAAGTCAGCAATATGAGTAGCATCATCAGTTTTATGACATGGCATGAAATGTGCCATTTTAGAAAACCTATCCACAACCACAAAAATGCTATCTCGCCCCCTCTTGGTCCTAGGCAAGCCTAACACAAAATCCATTGAAATTATCTTCCCAAGGAACACTTGGAACAGGTAGAGGCATATACAAACCATGGAGATTTAAGCGTGACTTAGCCTTTTGATATGTCATGCAGTGAGCCACAAATCTCTCCATGTTTCTTCTCATCCTCAACCAAAAGAAATGGCTAGCAAGGATGTCCTCCGTCTTCTTGGCACCAAAGTGCCCCATCAACCCACCGCCATGCGCTTCTGCAGCAACAACAAATGAACAGAGCTAGTGGAATGCATAGCTTGTTAGCTCTAAAAATAAACCCATCGTTGAAGATAAATCTGTTCCATGTCCTTCCATCCTTACGGTGCAACAACACGTCTTTAAAATCATCATCATTCACATATTGGGCTTTGATTGTTTCTAGGCCAAAGATTTTGTAGTCAAGTTGTGTCAACAAAGTATATCTCCTAGACAAAGCATCAGCAATGATATTCTCCTTTCCCTTCTTGTGTTTAATGATATAAGGAAAAGATTCAATAAATTCAACCCATTTAGCATGCCTACGATTCAGTTTGCCTTGACTATGATTATGTTTTAAAGATTCATGATTAGAATGTATGACAAATTCCTTGGGCATAAATAATGTTGCCATGTTTCCAGAGTTCTCACAAGAGCATACAATTCTTTATCATAACTAGAATAATTCAGAACAGGCCCACTCAATTTTTCACTGAAATATGCAACGGGTTTTCCCTGTTGCAGCAAAACACCACCCAATCCAATCCCACTAGCATCACATCGAGTTGAAAAGTCTTACTAAAATCTGGAAGTTGGAGGAGAGGTTGATTTGTTAACTTATCTTTTAACATGTTGAAGGCGTTCACTTGTGCGGTGCCCCACGTGAAAGGCGCTCCCTTCTTTGTAAGCTCATTCGCGGTGCACCAATGGTGCTGAAATCCCGCACGAAGCGATAAAATCCTGCAAGTCCTAAAAAGCTTCGAACTTGTGTGACCGTTTTAGGAGGCGGCCAACCCTGAATTGCCTCGACCTTGGCTTGATCAACCTCAATTCCCTGCGGAGTAACAACATAGCCAAGAAACGATACGTGATCAGTGCAAAAACTGCACTTCGCAAGGTTACCAAACAAACGTGCATCGTGCAAAGCATTAAAAACAGCACGTAAATGATCAAGGGGTTCCTCTAAAGATTTGCTATAAATCAGAATATCATCAAAGTATACCACCACAAATTTGCCAATGAAAGCACGCAAGACCTCATTCATCAACCTCATGAAAGTGCTACGTGCATTAGTTAAACCAAAAGGCATCACTAACCACTCATATAATCCAAACTTAGTTTTGAAAGTTGTTTTCCACTCATCTCCCAACTTCATACGAATTTGGTGGTATCCACTATGCAAATCAACTCTAGGGAAGACAGTAGAGCCACTCAATTCATCAAGCATATCGTCTAACCTAGGAATTGGATGACGATATCTAATGGTAATGTTATTAATAGCTCTACAATCAACACACATACGCCAAGATCCATCTTTCTTAGGCACCAAAATCACCGGCACAGCACATGGACTAAGAGAATCTCGTACGTACCCTTTATCAAGCAACTCCTGAACTTGACGCTGAATCTCCTTGGTCTCTGGATGGCGCACGGTTGGGTAGTGAAGCCCCCAGAATCAGATCGATTTGATGCTCAATTCCACGCACCGGTGGCAGCCCCGGTGGTACATCCTAGGGAAAAACATCCTCATACTCCTGCAAAAGATTAGTGACCACAGGTGAAAAAGAAACAGGTACATCCTCAAAGGAAAACAAAGCATCCTTGCATACAAAAGCATAGCAAACAGTTTCAGTTGTATCCAAATTGGCAACATCAGATTTAACAGCAAGCATGCAAGAACCTTTCAATTGAATCACATTTTTATTGTCAGATTTAGATTCTCTCTTGTTATGTTGCACATGTTCTTTGGCTACAATCTGATTTTCACTTATAGCATGGACCCGATTCTTCTCTTTCTTAGCTCTAGCAACATCATCCTCAAAAACAGCTTCAGGGGTCATGGGATGCAACACAATTTTCTTATCATGGTACATAAAAGAATACTGATTTGATCTACCATGATGCATAGAATCCATATCAAATTGCCATGGCCTACCTAACAGAATATGACAAGCTTGCATAGGTACAACATCACACTCAATAACATCACGATATGTTCCAATTGCAAAATTAATGTGCACCAGCTTGGTTACCTTTGCCTTACCAGTGTTGTTTAGCCATTGAATGTGATATGGGTGGGGATGCGGTTTGGTGCTGAGTGCAAGCTTCTCCACCATTTCGCTGCTAGCCAAGTTGTTGCAGCTTCCTCCATCGATGATCAAGCGGCAAGAACGCTCTTTAATGACACACTTTGTTTGGAACAAAGTGTGCCGCTGATTTTGCTGGGCCTTCTCCATTTGTGTGCTAAGCACACGCTGCACAATGAGGCTGTCGTAGCGTTCTGCAGCATCAGCACCAATATGTTCTTCTGGTCCATCATCTTTATCTGCATGGTCAGCTGCAAGCAAAGCAAGTGTATCTTCATGAAAATCACTAGCCGAGGAATACTCACCATCATCTTTGACTACCAAAACATGCTTGCTGGGGCAGTCACGCTGGACATGCCCATAGCCCTTGCAACGGTGACATTGAACATCTCTTGTTCTCCCAATGGATGCAACAGAAGAAGCACTCGCGGCTGGCTGCTGGGCTGTCTTAGTCGGTGCACTAATAGCCGGAGCACGTGGCTTGTCGCTGGATGGAGAAGGTGTCGACCGCCGGGGTGTGGAAGATGGCAAAGGAGTAGAAGTCGTGCGTGGCAGCCATGATGTCGATTTTCCTGCAGAAAAATTAGTCTTGGCACTAGCACGTCGTCCCTGCACTTCCCTTTCAGCTTTGCAAGCAAGATGAAACAATCGAGTCATATTAGTGTAATCTTTGTAGTCCACAATGTCATAGATCTCACGGTTTAGACCACCCAAAAATCTAGCCATAGCAGCATCCTCAGACTCGTCTAAATTACAGCGAAGCATGCCCATTTGTAATTCCTGATAATATTCTTCTACACTTTTAGCACCCTGCCTCAATTGTTGCAATTTATTTAACAAATCACGTGCATTGTAAGAAGGAACAAATCTAGCCCACATGACCTGTTTCAAAACATCCCAAGTCTGTGGCATGTTGTTAGGATTTTTCTTGCCATGTTCTATCCACCACACAGAGGCAAAAGCAGTGAACTCACTAGTAGCAGCTCTAACTCTCGGGAATTCATGGCATGCAAATTTTTGATCAACAGCAATCTCCCATGTAATGTATGCATCGGGGTCATATTTTCCATCAAAAGGAGGTATCTTAAATTTGACTTTAGAAAAAGCATCTTCATTATTGCATACCTCTCGTCGGCCGTGTTCTCCCATGCCTCTACGGTTGTTACGTAGCCGACGGCGATCACGAGCGTTGCGGTCATCATGTTCAGTGTCAGCGGTGTAGTCACCATCGAAGTTGTCCTCACCGTACTCACCATCAACATCGTCTTCATCACGCGATCATGGCCCGAGCATTGAGGTTATCAAAATGCCTCACAAGTGTAGCAAGGCAGGTGTCAATACGCCAACCGATGCCTCCAACCCGGCGAGCCTGGTTGTGGCATCGATCATGTGGCCTCCGGTTGCCGATCTTGTCATTCGTCACTGCAAATCTGCATCAAGTCCTTCTATGTGCGCTTCACTTCCCTTGCAAAATCTTTGTATGATGCGTACGGTGCGTGGAGAATGGGATGCACCTTCTTCTTCCTCCGAGCCTGCCATGGTTAATATAACAAAACAACAACGAAAACAGGTTGACAAGAATTAATCCCTACAACTATTGGGGTGTGGCTAGTGAAAGGCGCTCGCTCTCGGCTTATCTCACAAGCTCTTACCAGTTCTTACCATGCTCACGGGAGGGGTGACGACAACGGACAAGTGCTGCAGAGTGGAGCAGGTGTATCGGCGCCGTAGCAACGAGGCCTGTTGTCAAGCTATAGTCGTATGTGTGGAGCTGTAGGAGGGCTGAAAGTAATGCACAAGGAAGTACTAGCAACCACGTTAGTCAAAGCAAATTGAGTAAACGCTCAAGGTCGATGCTGTGCTTTGGTCCTAGGCTAGGCGAAGTAGAGACGTGAGCCTAACCACAAAGGACGCCACAAGATACAAACCCAAACGGAGACACGATCACGGGAAGGTGGAGACAAAAGGGACTAGGTGGAAGGAAGGTTCTCACGAGTCGGCCCCTTTCTTTCTTTTTTTCTTTTTTCTTCTTTTTGTTGTTCTCTCTTTTCTTGTTCTCTCTAGTCTTTGAGGAGAGAGATGCGGCATTTTTATTTTTTGATATTTTTTCACAACCAGGAGCACACTAGAATCAACCAAAAAATTCTTAGCTCAAACGGACAAAATATGAGGCATGTGGAATTTTTCAAAGTTTTAGAAAGGGGTTCAAAGCTTCTTGCCACGAAAACAGAATTTTGCAAGTGGAATTTGGCGATTTTAAAATTGCCGAACCCGGCAAAGTCGGGATCGAACGAATGTAACTTTTACGTAGATGTCAGTGGATATATTATATGCCTAATTTCGAGTCCGTATGAAAAAGATATCACTTGTTTTAAGGAAGGTCACTCGAATCGGGGTTGGTTTTCCTTTCTAGTGGCGGCGGGATCAAGGCAACGAGATCAAACTAAGGATGTAAAGTGACTTGGTGGATGGAAAGTGATTTGGTGGATGGAAAGTGATTTGGTGGATGGCAGCGATGGTGGTGATGACGGCTAAAACAAAGGTGGTGGTGATGTACGGTGGCAAGAACTCGAAACTCTAATCGCACAAACACTAAAACCAGCACATTGACACAACCATGCAATCGAAGACTCAACAAGCCCTAACTAAGCAGTCCTAGTAAAAAAGGCTCAAAGGGTTTTAGGATTGATCTAATCTACTATTTTTGGCTTTTTCGGACTATAGGGAAAAAATTAAACAACAAAGGGTAGAAAATCTCTCACCGATCAACCGCGCTCGATACCAGCGAGTGTGAACACCTGCTAGGGTTTTGTCACGATCTTTCGATGAGAGGTGGAGGATAACTCGATTGGAAAATGGAGGCGACGTTCACGGCTCGACTACAACCGTCCAAGGACGAAGCGCCTTAGCAACCGATACACCGTCTCCGGTGGTCGCGTGAACATGCCGTGCGCGACAACCCTTGCCACTAGGGCACTCGTCGTACAAGCAATCGAAGAACAAGCAAGAACAAGTAAAACAAGCACTGAAGTTGCTAGATATAAATATGAAAGATTCACTCTGAATTGAACAATATGGCGGGGTTAGAAGACAAGCGGATGGGCGGTATAGCCGACACGCGCGCGTGTGCAAGTAGCAAGACGCTAACTCTAATCAACAAAACCCACCCTTCTTGGTGGCGGTGAAGGTTTAAGAAGAGGGGAGAGACGACCACAGGGGTGCCGAGGTCGTGCTAAACCCTAGGACGCGCTCCTAACGGGCCCAACTTGATACACGGCCCATTGGGCCAAAAGAGGTGACGCAGCACCAAGGACAGATTAACACTCGGTAGAAAAAGGACAATTCTGGCCGTTCCGGACAGATATTGACATGGGGCGGATCCATTTGAAGTAGACTTGATAACCTTTCCATCAAGTACTTGCACGCTCAAATCGGAGTTCGCATGAAGTCGTGGCGGCCGTTAGAACTTGGCACTATCTTGTAGTCCGAATCTACCCCGCGCGAATCCTCTTCCCGTTGGATCCTCTCCATCATTCCTGAGTAAAACAAAAGTGCACGCGCCTCCAGATATAAAGAAGAGGAACAAAATGTAATCACCTGATGGTTGAGTTGACGTGCACGAGCGTGGGTTATTGGACCATGAAGTTGTACGTGTGGAGCGTGAATGTATCGGTAATGTTGATGTCCTCATCATTCTCCCCTTCTTGCATTGGAGTCGTCCTCGACTCAAGCTCATCTTCGTCTCCCAAGTATGGCTTTAAATCTGCAACGTTAAAAGTGAGACTAACCCCAAAATCTGCAGGGTGATCAAGCTTGTATGCATTTTCTATTAATTTTTCAAGCACTTTAAAAGGTCCATCCAGCTCTAGGCATCAACTTAGACACCGCACCACCAGAGCCCCCTCCTCTCCTCGCCGCCGCTGGAGCCACCGCCATGCCGCCGCCTTCCCTTGCGCCGCCGTCACCTCCGTTGCCGCCGCGTCGCCGGTGAGCCACCCCTTCCCTTTTTTCCCTCCTTCCCTTGCTCCTTGCGTCGGCTGGCCGGGCCGAAGTAGAGAGGAAGAAAGAAGAACACAGCATGAGGAGGAGAGAAAAAAAAAGAAAAAAGAAAAAGAAAAAGAAAAGAAAAGGAAAGGAAAAAATATAAATAATAGGAAAAATATTTGGGAATAATATATGATGTTTTGGGGTAAAAATATATTTTTGGAATAAAACTTTAGGGGTAATTATAGGCTAAATATTGAATTATATTAGAAGTTTAATTGTCGCATGAGTTAATGTGGGAATTAATTATAATATAATTTGTCTCTAAATATTGATTTTGTCGGATGAACTTCTTTCTAAAATTTAAATTTAATTTTCAAATTATTTTGAATAGTATCATGCTTTAGAGTAACTCGTTAGGATTTAAATAAAGTTTTATCCCAGGTTTGTTGACTCGGTAAAATTTGGAAATAAAATTTGATTTAACAATTTATTTTTGGTATAATACTTTTGAATCATCGATCATTACATTTCTAAAATTTAGAATAGATTAACTTGGGATAGGATCACCCCATAATAAATTAAATTGGTTTAGTCGCAAAACTTCGAATCATTATATCTCGTTTGTTTTAGCTAAGATTTCGTCGAAACTCGAACCTAAATTCGTCTAAAACCATAGACTAATCTTTGGAGTTGCTTTTACGATTTTATCTAGCATTTTGATGATTTTGTTGGAATTCTAATCGAATTCAATCAGATTTTTCGCACGTACGTATAGAGTCAGGAGGTGTTGATTGCGCTAGGGATCCAGAGCATCAAGTTCACGAGCAAGGCAAGTCATCACTACCTTTGAACATACTGAGCCTATTTGCGAACTTTTGTTGCTTTTAAACTTAAACCTGCATGCTATACACGAAGTATTTATATTCTTGCTATACCATGCCTTGATATTGAATACCAATAGATATACTCTTTGTAACTTATGACATAATGTGTCAGAAGAAAATCTTCGGTATTGCTTAGTCATGCTAAATTATATTCATGCATAATCATATTTATCAAACGCTATATGCTTAGGCAACTACCTTAGGGAAGGTGGTTGATGTACGGCATGTGGAGACATGAGCGCCACATTGCCATGACAATGATGAAATGATTCTTTGATGAAAAAACAAACAAATGTTTTAGGCGGGGTGGCTGGATGGTTTTGGTGGATTTCGGAAAAGGCAAGTGCCGGCCGTGGTCAATTAAGGACCGAGCCACTGCGACTTAAACATGAAACGAGCCGGTACAACCGTACTTCTCGAATGGGTATAGACCTAGCGGATTAGATAGTCGAGCGGAGCGGTATCCACTGCGTAGTGGTTCCGGTGTTGAGATGTGATTTGTGTTGTTGAGATGGGGCTGCGGCCGAAGTGTTGAAGTGATGGGTATATCCTATTTGGAATAAGGTTGATGCAGGCAAGATCAAGAACCCACGGAGAGGTGTATCGATCGCTAAGGCGCAACACAACGTCTCGTGCGGTTGTACTCGGATCGTCAACGTTTCTTCCAAATCGTAGTTATCATCAACTCACCGAAAGATCCAGGACACCCTAGTTCACATCGGGATCCCCGCACATAAAATCATCATGCAAACCCATCCCATCATTTTAAAAATTTAGAGTCTAGCTAAGAGAAAACTTGTCACGCCGCTCTATATCCATGAGCACGGCTATTCGAATAGATTGATTTACTCACCTTTGCAGTGGATGTACACTTTACCGTACCCGTGAGCCCAGCAGAATGAGCCTACATCCCAACACATTAGGCCGTCACGGCAAAGCCTTTCGATAACCTCACTTCGCGGTACCCACTCCATGAACTTCAATCCTCTTGCACTCTAGCCGTCATTTTCTAGCGGTGTGAGGAGTTACAGCGCTCCGGCGTAAGAAAAAAACTCACTCAATCCTCGTTCATCACTCAATACGTAGGCCGTAGCCCCATCTCAACAACACCAACCACAACTCAACACCTGAACCACTATGCAGGGATACTGCCTTCGCTCGGCTATCTAATCCGCTAGGTCTATACCCATTCGAAATACGGTTATGCGGCTCGTTCCATGTTATAAGTCTCATGGCTCGGTCCTTGGGCGACCGGGGACGGTAGTTGCCTTTGCCTTAATCCACCCAAATCACCCAGCCGCCCCAGTCTAAAACATTTATTTTGTATATTCCGTTTTCATCAAAACTCATTTTATCACTCTCATGGCAATGTGGCGCTCAGGTCTCCACATGTCGTATCTCAACTACCTTCCCTAAGGTAGTTGCCCAAGCATATAGCTCGTTATGAAAGCACGAGTATGCAAGAATCTAGTATAAGCATGGCTAAGCATCTTACCGAAGATTTTCTTAGGACATGTCTTATCGAGGGTTACAAAGAATATATCTAAAAGTAAACAATATCAAGGCATGGCATATCAAGCATAGGTATTTTCTTGTGTAAAGCATGCATATTTGAATTTTAAATCAACATCATTTCGCAAATAGTTCAACTTGTTCAAAGGGAGTGAAGACTTGCCTTGCTCGCGACCTTTCTTGACTTGTGTCTTCAATGTACTCAATGGCTCCCTCGGATTCTATACATACGTGCGAAAAATCCAATTGAATTCGGTCAGAATTCAAATAAAAACCATCGAAACCAAATGAATCACAAAAGCGGTCCCTAAGGCGAATATATGGTCGTAAATGGATTTGGGTCAGAGTTTTGCTAAAGTCCGGGTCGTACGAGTGTGTTGCATGAATTCGAACTTTTAGGTTTTCTTTGATTTAATTTATATGGGATGGCCTTATCTCTAGTTAATGTAAGTTTTGAGACAAGCAGTATCACTAAGGGTCTAAGGGCATCTATTTGGGTTAGGTTAACTAGAGTGTTTACATCGGACTTTCGATCAATCTCTAATTTCTTAGGTGAGCTTGGGTGTCGGGGTTCATTAGTATGTGGATCGGGAAGGATTCTATGGAGCAACGCCGTCAAATATTCATACATATATATATATAGTAAAGGGTTAATTAGGATTTATAAAGATGGTTTTGAAATTCTTATAAGGGTTCCTAAAAAAAATAATAGATGGATGGATGGGCTTTACAAAAGATAGAGATTTTCTGAGAGGAATAGACTAATGAGTTTGAGTATAAAGTTTTTATTCATGGGAAATAAATGGTAATACATGAGCGCCACATTGCCATGACAATGATGAAATGATTCTTTGATGAAAAAACAAACAAATATTTTAGACTGGGGTGGCTGTTTTGGTGGATTCCGGAAAAGGCAAGTGCCGACCGTGGTCAATTAAGGACCGAGCCCTGCGACTTAAACATGAAACGAGCCAGTACAACCGTACTTCTCGAATGGGTATAGACCTAGCGGATTAGATAGCCGAGCGGAGGCAGTATCCCTGCGTAGTGGTTCCAGTGTTGAGATGTGATTTGTGTTGTTGAGATGGGGCTGCGGCCGAAGTGTTGAAGTGATGAATCAAAATCGAAAATTAATTATAATTTAAAGATTGATTGAGTTTTCCCTTACCCAGAGAGCGCAAGAACTCCTCACCTTGCTAGGAATGGACGACTAGAGTGCAAGAGGATCTAAGTTCATGGAGCAGGTACTGCCAAAGTGAGATTATCAAAAAGCTTTGCCGTGACCGTCTCATGTGTTGGGACGTTGGCTCATTTGTTGGGCAGTCACGGAGTACGCGTAAAGTGTACATCCCCTGTAGTGTTAGTGAATCAATCTATTCGAATAGCCGTGCTCGCGGATATGGAGCAGCGTGACAAGTTTCTCTCTTGGCTAGACTGTAAGTTTTAAAATGGTGGGATGGTATGCATAATGACTTTATGAGTTGGTGGATCAACTTCTCGAAAGGCGAGAAGGGGTAGACTCCCCAGAAAATCATGACGACCCGGTGGCGGGAAGCTATTCTTGGGATCACAATGGATGGTGGACAGAACCATCGCTGACTTAATGAACCATGGAAATAAAACTTGACTTGGCTAGATGTTAGGATTGTGAAAAGATTTACAAAATTGGCTTTGTGCAAATGAACCACAGCCATCCTTTGAGAATCCCCTATCATATGCATCTTTCCTATGTTGGCTTGCTGAGTACGGTTGGTACTCACCTTTGCTATACGCACAAACCTTCAAATGGAGGAAATGAAGACATGGAAGACCCGTACGCATGTCGAACCCCATTTTTGAGGACGGGAATCATTCGTGTTCATAGTACCATTTCCTGGATCGAGTAGTTTGGTACCCACGAATACATTCTTGAATCATACGGTGCACGATACATTCATCGACACATTACAACATAGAGCCCGAAGGCAAAGTCTAGAACATAGGACCAAACGGTCAGGAATACAATCAAGCGGGAATTACATAAGGCGGCGGAAAGAAGCGGCACGCCATTGCCACCGGCAACGACCGGAAACTAAGACCTATTGGACGCCATCGTCTTCCACACCCTCTGGTAGTATGCATACGGGTCTTCTAGGTCTTCATTATCCACATCTGAATGTTTGTGCGTATAGCAAGGGTTGAGTACCAACCGTATTCAGCAAGTCAACATAGCAAAGATGCATATGATAGGGGATTCTCAAAAGATGGTTGTGGTTCATTTGCACAAAGCCGGTTTATAATTCTTTTGCAAACCTAACATCTAGCCAGTCAACTTTTATTACCATAGTTTATTAAGTCGGCGACGGTTACATCCACAATCCATTGTCATACCAAGGATAGCTTTACGCCACCGGTTCGTCATGGTTCTCTAGAGAGTCTACCCCCTTCTCGCCGGTTCGAGCGGAGGATCGATGAGGACATCACCACCTCGGATACAACCACATTGGGAGCTTTTGATTTAAAGAAATACATACGTGGATCAAAAGAGCGTTAAACCCACATGGAAGCCGAGGACAAAGGAAATTGATTGGGGGCAAAATCCAAGTATTCCTAACGTCACTTTTGGTCCAAGGAAAGAAAGAGATCTAATCAACACGTTTTGGTGCTGAATTCGATTTGCGGGACAGCGCTGAATTCAAGCGCCAAATATGCATACATGCTCCGATTTGGGTCCATGAGTACTTGATAGAAAGCTCTCGGACCTCTTTCCAACGGATCCTTCCTCATCTCCAAATTCCATCCCTATCAGCCGCAATCATAGAAAAAGGTATTGCATCACCTATAATTGGTCTATGGGCTTGTAACTTCATCAGGGACCCCCGCCCAAGTTGGGCCCAAGTGGGGTGCGCCCCAACTTTGGTGGAGCACGACTCTAGGCAGCCCTAGGTCGTCCTCCCACCTATATATATGATGTGAACTAGGGTGTCCCGATCTTTCGGTGAGTTGATGATAACTACGATTTGGAAGAAACGTTGACGATCCGAGCTACAACCGTACGAGACGTTGTGTTGCGCCTTAGCGATCGATACACCTCTCCGTGGGTTGTTGATCTTGCCGGTGCGAGATCAACCTTATTCTGCAAGCAAATCGAAGAAACAAGCAAGAACAAGATAAAAGCAATCTGAATTGCAAATAGGAATTGAATACAAATGATAAGATGGGGTTCCGAATCAAATAGAACGGATGGTCTAGCCGACACACGCGTCTATCGGGAAGTAGCGATAGCTAAACTTACATAAACAAAACCCGAGTTGTTCTATGGCAGCTAGGGGTATATATATAGGTGCAAGGACGACCTAGGGCTCCCTAGAGTCGTGTTCCACCTGGTTAGGTGCACCCACTTGGGCCCCACTTGGGCGGGGTCCCGATGAAGTTACAAGCCCATAGGCCCATTATAGGTGATGCAACACCTTGTTTCTGTGATTGCGAATGATTGGGATGAAATTTTGAGATGAGGCTAGATCCGTTGGAAAGAGGACTCCAAGAGCTTTCCATCAAGTACTTATGGACCCAAATCGGAGCACGTATGCATATTTGACGGCGTTTGAATTCAGCGCTGTCTGCAGTCCGAATTTAGCACCAAAACGTGTTGGATTAGATCTCTTTCTTTCCTTGGGCCAAAAGTGACGTGATAAGTACTTGGATTTGACCCCAATCAATTTCCTTTGTCCTCCATGTCTTCCATGTGTGTTTAACACTCTTTTTGATCCAGGTATGTATTTACGAAAATGTAAATAAACACATATCATGGTGCAGCATCAATTCATCAAAAGCATCAAATACAATCTTGATAAAGAATTCGTGCACCTTTAAATTAAAAGCTCCCAATGTGGTTGTATCCGAGGTGGTGATGTCCTCATCATTCTCCCCTTCTTGGCTGCAAGTCGTCACGACTTGCTCCAATGGCATTCGAGAGGTGGTTGGTTTGACATTGCAACATGGAGCGATGGCTATCTTTGCGGCCAAGACCAAGAATGCTCCCCTTCTTTGGGCTTACCCTGTTGCATAGGGGAAAAACTAGGAAAGCTTTGCATGACATTGTTAGTGTTAATGTTGTCCCCTATTTGATCATAGTATTGTTGCCGAAAGAATATTTGATTAGAACAAATATAAGCTTTATGCACCAAATATGTTTCTCTGTCATTATATTTGCCAAAGATATGAAAAATAACATTAGCTGGACATAGTAAATCAGGCTTAGCAAATAATTTTTCCTTCAAATTATTGAGCTCACAACGGTCATCAAAAAGAACATAACCCAAAGTATTTAAAGAAAATAACAATTCACGCTCCTCAACTTCATTACAAACGTGAACAACATGCTTAAAATCAATGTCTAAAGAACTAACACTAGAAATAGCATGTTCATTCACTAGTTGTGGCATTGATATAAGTGAAGCATTATCACACAACTCTTCTTTATCACAAGGAACATCAACTAAATTAACTAGTTGTGGCATTGATATAAGTGAAACATTATCACACAACTCTTCTTTATCATAAAGAACATCAACTAAATCAACTTGTGACAAAGGAATCTCAGCGGTTGGTTCCACTAATGGTTGCTCTACTATAGCATGTAAAGTGGACATGTATAGCTCGGCTTGAGAATACTCACCTTCATTTACCTCGGCACCATTTATTTTACCTTGTAAACTTTCTACAATTTTAGGTGCTTCATGCTTCTCACCTTTCTTCTCAAGAACATTGTCCTCCTCCTCTTGGTGAATATGTTGAGCTTCTGCAAGCGTTAGTAATAGGAGAGACAAAAGATTTCTCCTTCCAAATTTGTACATCATCATTACATGAAAAAATAGGAGGGACAAGCACAACTTGTTGCTTCTTCATGTCCTCTATTTTACATTCAGCATTACAAGCAAGTTCTAACAAATGAGAGAGAGATCTATAATTTTGGTAAGCAAGCATATCCTGAATTTCTTTGTTAAGCCCACATAAAAATCTCAACTCTGTAGCTTCTTCGCATTCATCTAAACCACAACGTAATAAACAATCACGCATATCATGATAGTACGAAGTAAGCGTTCAGTATCTTGTTTTAAACATTGCGGTTTGTTGAATAGAATATCAGCATAATACATGGGAACATAAACATCTCTCAAATATCGTTTTAGGTCTTTCCAAGATTGAGGTATTTTGTTATGCCTACAAAGATGTTTCCATTCATTAGAAGCATATTTAATTAATACATTAGAGGCACACATAACCTTTTGTTTTTCGGACAAATCATGCTTTTAAATTCTTTATCAACCGCTAGCTCCCACTTAATATAAGCATGAGGATCATAATTTCCTTCAAAATAAGGTAGTGCAGATTTGATCTTAGCAATAATAATGTCACTTGCCTCATATACATCATGTTGATCACTCCTCATGTCTCGACAAAGATGTCGATGTTGAGCATAGTTATTCCCATTTCTTTTGCGTGTTCCTATCATTGTTAGTAGAAAACAAGAAACATACACGAAATATATGTACGCTCCTATCAACTACTAGGTAGTGGAGGCTCAAATATCACACACTCTCAAGCTTTTAGCCAAGCTCTTACAAGTTCTTACCATAGCAAGCGGAATGGTGACATACACGAGCTTAACCAAACACCTCAATGGAGGTTGGATGTATCGATGCCTCGACGAACACGGTGTGCGGCTGCAATCAAATCTGTGGAGCTCTGGGTAGGCTTAAATATGTAGCAAAGGAATACCAAATGCTCAAATCGGAAAATGCAAAGTTGAATAACCGTTCAAAGTCAAGTGCCGTGCTGGTCCTAGGACGAACGTACTAGAGAGCGCGAGCCTAGACACAAACGGTACCACAAGATAGCACTAGAAACAACTATGCATAGCTTTGATAAATGAAACCAACAAATGAATTTTTTTTCTCTTTCTTTTTTTCTTCTCTTTTCTTTTTTTCTTTTGCTTTTTTTTTCTTCTTTTTTTTGGTGCGGCTTTTTTCCTCTCTTTTTAAAGCACCTTTACGCCTTTTTTGATTTTTTCAGCAAAAACAAACTTATGGACCTCGATGTAAAATTACGGGGACTTAAATGTAAATAAAAAAATTACGGGGACTCAAATGTAAAAGTCCAAACCTAAAATTAGAACTATACAAAAATGGAATGCGACGTTATGCGGTTTCGTTTTCCAAACGGATCTCAAATCCGACACAAAACAAAATTTTACCAAGGTGTTTGACACGACTCAAAAATTAGATGTACGTGATTAGGGAGGTAGTGGGAGTTGGACTTGTGGGGGTGGACAGCTAGGAGTTCGGTTGGAGCGGGAGATAAAAACAAAACCTGATTTTTAACCAATCTAATCTACTATTTCTTTTCTAAAATAAAACCAATCTAATCTAATCTAATATCTAATATGCTATTTCTCACGTGCAACACGATGGTGGCAACGAAGAGTGTGGTACTAGACGTGACAAGAACTCGAAACTCTAAGCAACTAGACACTAAGACCAGCAACACGACGTGACGATGCAACGTAAAACTCAACAAAGCAAAAACTAAAAAGAACAATGCAATGGCACAAATATGGCTAGGTAATGGATGCAATTTTTTTTGGCTTTTACGGTTATAGGTGGATAAAACTCACCGATCAACTTGGCGCTACGATACCAGGCGATGTGAACTAGGGTGTCCCGATCTTTCGGTGAGTTGATGATAACTACGATTTGGAAGAAACGTTGACGATCCGACTACAACCGTACGAGACGTTGTGTTGCGCCTTAGCGATCGATACACCTCTCCGTGGGTTGTTGATCTTGCTTGGTGCGAGATCAACCTTATTCTACAAGCAAATCGAAGAAACAAGCAAGAACAAGATAAAAGCAATCTGAATTGCAAATAGGAATTGAATACAAATGATAAGATGGGGTTCCGAATCAAATAGAACGGATGGTCTAGCCGACACACGCGTCTATCGGGAAGTAGCGATAGCTAAACTTACATAAACAAAACCCGAGTTGTTCTATGGCAGCTAGGGGTATATATATAGGTGCAAGGACGACCTAGGGCTCCCTAGAGTCGTGTTCCACCTGGTTAGGGTGCACCCCACTTGGGCCCCACTTGGGCGGGGTCCCGAGATGAAGTTACAAGCCCATAGGCCCATTATAGGTGATGCAACACCTTGTTTCTGTGATTGCGAATGATTGGGATGAAATTTTGAGATGAGGCTAGATCCGTTGGAAAGAGGACTCCAAGAGCTTTCCATCAAGTACTTATGGACCCAAATCGGAGCACGTATGCATATTTGACGGCCGTTTGAATTCAGCGCTGTCTGCAGTCCGAATTTAGCACCAAAACGTGTTGGATTAGATCTCTTTCTTTCGTTGGGCCAAAAGTGACGTGATAAGTACTTGGATTTGACCCCAATCAATTTCCTTTGTCCTCCATGTCTTCCATGTGTGTTTAACACTCTTTTTGATCCAGGTATGTATTTACGAAAATGTAAATAAACACATATCATGGTGCAGCATCAATTCATCAAAAGCATCAAATACAATCTTGATAAAGAATTCGTGCACCTTTAAATTAAAAGCTCCCAATGTGGTTGTATCCGAGGTGGTGATGTCCTCATCAATATATCTCTCCTTGCCGCCATAGAACAACTCGGGTTTTGTTTATGTAAGTTTAGCTATCGCTACTTCCTGATAGATGCATGTGTCGGCTAGACCATCCGTTCTATTTGATTCGAAACCCCATCTTATCATTTGTATTCAATTCCTATTTGCAATTCAGATTGCTTTTATCTTGTTCTTGCTTGTTTCTTCGATTTGCTTGCAGGAATAAGGTTGATCTGCACCGGCAAGATCAACAACCCACGGAGAGGTGTATCGATCGCTAAGGCGCAACACAACGTCTCGTACGGTTGTAGTCGGATCGTCAACGTTTCTTCCAAATCGTAGTTATCATCAACTCACCGAAAGATCGGGACGGCCTAGTTCACATCGGGTGGTATCGGAGCGCCAAGTTGATCGGTGAGTTTTATCCACCTATAACCAGAAAAACCAAAAAAATTGCATCCATTACCTAGCCATATTTGTGCCATTGCATTGTTCCTTTCAGTTTCGCTTTGTTGAGTTTTACGTTGCATCGTCATGTCGTGTTCTTTGGTCTTAGCGTCTAGTTCGTTTAGAGTTTCGAGTTCTTGTCACGTCTAGTACCATAGTTGTCATTTGCCACCATCGTGTTGTGCGTGAGAAATAGCATATTAGAGATTAGATTATATTAGATTGGTTTTATTTCAGGAAAGAAAATAGTAGATTGGATTGGTTAAAAATCATTTTTTTGTTTTTATCTCCTGCTCCAACCGAACTCCTAGGCGTCCACCCCCACAAGTCCGACTCCCACTAATCACATACATCTAAGTTTTGAGTCGTGTCAAACACCTTGGTAAAATTTTGTTTTATGTCGGATTCAAGATCTGTTTGGAAAAACGGAACCGGCATGATGTCAACATTCCATTTTTATATAGTTCTAATTTTAGGGATTGGACTTTTACATTTTAGTCCCTGTAATTTTTTATTCACGTTTGAGTCCACAGTAATTTTACTTGAGGTCCATAAGTTGGTTTTTGCTTAAAACAATTTTAAAAAAGGAGAAAGGTGCTTAAAAAGAGTGGAAAAAAGCCACACCAAAAAAAGAAGAAAAAAAGTGAAAAGTAAAAAAAAAAGAAAAGAAGGAAAAAAAGAAAGAAAGAAAAAAGAAATTCGGTTGTTGCTTTCATTTATTAGAGCTATGCATAGTTGTTTCTAGTGCTATCTTGTGGTACCATTTGTGTCTAGGCTCGCGTCTCTAGTACGTTATGTCCTAGGACCAGCACGATACTTGACTTTGAACGGTCGTTCAACTTTGCCTTTTCGATTTGAGCATTTGGTATTCCTTTGCTACATATTGAAGCCTACCCAGAGTTCCACAGATTTGATTGCAGCCATACAGCAGATGTTTGTCGAGGCATCGATACATCCAACCTCCATTGGGGTGTTTGGTTAAGTCGGTGTATGTCACCATTCCGCTTGCTATGGTAAGAACTTGTAAGAGCTTGGCTAAAAGCTTGAGAGTGTGTGATATTTGAGCCTCCACTACCTAGTAGTTGATAGGAGCGTACATATATTTACGTGTATGTTTCTTGTTTTCTACTAACAATGACAGGAATACGCAAAACAAATGGGGATAACTATGCTCAACATCGACATCTTCGTCGAGACATGAGGAGTGATCAACACGATGCATATGAGGTAAGTAACATTGTTATTGCTAAGATCAAATCTGCACTACCTTATTTTGAAGGAAATTATGATCCTCATGCTTATATTAAGTGGGAGCTAGCGGCTGATAAAGAATTTAAAAAGCATGATTTGTACGAAAAACAAAAGGTTATGTGTGCCTCTAATGTATTAATTAAATTTGCTTCGATGAATGGAAACATTCATCGAAGCATATTTGAAGATATTTGAGACATAACAAAATACCTCAATCTTGGAAAGACCTAAAACGATATTTGAGAGATGCTTATGTTCCCATGTATTATGTTGATATTCTATTCAATAAAGCTGCAATGTTTAAAACAAGATACCAGAATAGTTACTTCGTACTATCATGATATGCATGATTGTTTATTACGTTGTGGTTTAGATGAATGCGAAGAAGCTACAGAGTTGAGATTTTTATGTGGGCTTAACAAAGAAATTCAAGATATGCTTGCTTTCCAAAATTATAGATCTCTCTCTCATTTGTTAGAACTTGCTTGTAATCTTGAATGTAAAATAGAGGACATGAAGAAGCAACAAGTTGTGCTTGTACCTCCTATTTTTCCATGTAATGATGACATACAAACTTGGAAGGAGAAATCTTTTGTGTCTCCTATTACTAACGCTTTGCGGGAAGTTCAACATATTCACCAAGAGGAGGATAACAATGTTCTGAGAAGAAAGGTGAAAAGCATGAAACACCTAAAATATCGGTAGAAAGTTTACAAAGTAAAATAAATGGTGCTGAGGTAAATGAAGGTGAGTATTCTCAAGATTTGCTATACATGTTCACTTTACATGCTACAGTAGAGCAACCATTAGTGGAACCAACTGCTGAGATTCCTTTGTCACAAGTTGATTTAGTTGATATTCCTTATGATAAAGAAGTGTTGTGTGATAATGCTTCACTTATATCAATGCCACAACTAGTTAATTTAGTTGATGTTCCTTGTGATAAAGAAGAGTTGTGTGATAATGCTTCACTTATATCAATGCCACAACTAGTGAATGAACATGCTATTTCTAGTGTTAGTTCTTTAGACATTGATTTTAAGCATGTTGTTCATGTTTATAATGAAGTTGAGGAGCATGAATTGCTATTTTGTTTAAATACTTTGGGTTATGTTGTTTGATGATCTTTGTGAGCTCAATAATTTGAAGGAAAAATTATTTGCTAAGCCTGATTTGCCATGTCCAACTAATGTTATTTTTCATATCTTTGACGAATATAATAATAGAGAAACATATTTGGTGCATAAAGCTTATATTTGTTCTAATCTGAAATATTGTTTTGGGCAACAATACTATGATCAAATAGGGGGCTACACTAACACTAACAATGTCATGCAAAACATTCCTAGTTTTTCCCCTATGCAACAGGGTAATCCCAAAGAAGGGGAGCATTGTTGGTCTTGGCCGTGCAGCATAGCCATCGCTCCGTGTTGCAACGTCAAACCAACCACCTCTGAATGCCATTGGAGCAAGTCAGGGACGACTTGCAGCCAAGAAGGGGAGAATGATGAGGACATCACCACCTCAGATACAACCACATTGGGAGCTTTTGATTTAAAGAAATACATACGTGGATCAAAAAGAGCGTTAAACACACATGGAAGCCATGTAGGACAAAGGAAATTGATTGGGGGGCAAATCCAAGTATTCCTAACGTCACTTTTGGTCCAAGGAAAGAAAGAGATCTAATCCAACACGTTTTGGTGCTGAATTCGGACTGTAGGACAGCGCTGAATTCAAACGGCCGCCAAATATGCATACGTGCTCCGATTTGGATCCATGAGTACTTGATGGAAAGCTCTCAGAGTCATCTTTCCAACGCATGCTTCCTCATCTCCAAATTCCTTCCCTATCAGCTGCAATCACAAAAACAAGGTGTTGCATCACCTATAATGAGTCTATGGGTTTGTAACTTCATCTAGGACCTCGGCCCAAGTTGGGCCCAAGTGGGGTGCGCCCCAACCTGGTGGAGCACGACTCTAGGCAGCCCTAGGTTGTCCTCCCACCTATATATCTCTCCCTTGCCGCCATAGAATAACTTGGGTTTGTTTATGTAAGTTTAGCTATCGCTACTTCACGATAGACGCGTGTGTCGGCTAGACCATCCGTTCTATTTGATTGGAACCCCATCTTATCATTTGTATTCAATTCCTATTTGCAATTCAGATTGCTTTTATCTTGTTCTTGCTTGTTTCTTGATTTGCTTGCGGGAATAAGGTTGATCTGCCGAGCAAGATCAACAACCCACGGAGAGGTGTATCGATCGCTAAGGCGCAACACAACGTCTCGTACGGTTGTAGTCGGATCGTCAGCGTTTCTTCTAAATCGTAGTTATCATCAACTCACCGAAAGATCGGGACACCCTAGTTCACATCGGGATCCCTAGCACATAAAATCATCATGCAAACCCATCCCATCATTTTAAAAATTTAGAGTCTAGCTAAGAGAGAAACTTGTCACGCTCTCATATCATGAACACGGCTATTCGAATAGATTGATTTACTCACACTTGCAGGTGGATGTACACTTTACCCGTACCCGTGGCCCACGAATGAGCCTACATCCCAACACATCGAGACCGTCACGGCAAAGCCTTTCGATAACCTCACTTGGCGGTACCCACTCCATGAACTTCAATCCTCTTGCACTCTAGCCGTCATTTTCTAGCGGTGTGAGGAGTTACGCGCTCACGTAAGAAAAAACTCACTCAATCCTCATTCATCACTCAATCGTAGGCGTAGCCCCATCTCAACAACACCAACCACAACTCAACACGAACCACTATGCGGGGATCTGCCTTCGCTCGGCTATCTAATCCGCTAGGTCTATACCCATTCGAGTACGGTTATGCTTGCTCGTTCCATGTTATAAGTCTCATGGCTCGGTCCTTAGGCGGCCGGGGACGGTAGTTGCCTTTGCCTTAATCCACCCAAATCACCCAGCCCTTAGTCTAAAACATTTATTTTGTATATTCCGTTTTCATCAAAACTCATTTTATCACTCTCATGGCAATGTGGCGCTCGGGTCTCCACATGTCGTATCTCAACTACCTTCCCTAAGGTAGTTGCCCAAGCATATAGCTCGTTATGAAAGCACGAGTATGCAAGAATCTAGTATAAGCATGGCTAAGCATCTTAGAAGATTTTCTTAGGACATGTCTTATCGAGGGTTACAAAGAATATATCTAAAAGTAAACAATATCAAGGCATGGCATATCAAGCATAGGTATTTTCTTGTGTAAAGCATGCATATTTGAATTTTAAATCAACATCATTTCGCAAATAGTTCAACTTGTTCAAAGGGAGTGAAGACTTGCCTTGCTCGCGACCTTTCTTGACTTGTGTCTTCAATGTACTCAATGGCTCCCTCGGATTCTATACATACGTGCGAAAAATCCAATTGAATTCGGTCAGAATTCAAATAAAAACCATCGAAACCAAATGAATCACAAAAGCGGTCCCTAAGGCGAATATATGGTCGTAAATGGTTTGGGTCGGAGTTTTGCTAAAGTCCGGGTAAATGCAGTGTGTTGCATGAATTCGAACTTTTAGGTTTTCTTTGATTTAATTTATATGGGGTGGCCTTATCTCTAGTTAATGTAAGTTTTGAGACAAGCGGTATCACTAAGGGTCTAAGGGCATCTATTTGGGTTAGGTTAACTAGAGTGTTTACATCGGACTTTCGATCAATCTCTAATTTCTTAGGTGAGCTTGGGTGTCGGGGTTCATTAGTATGTGGATCGGGAAGGATTCTATGGAGCAACGCCGTCAAAAATTCATACATATATATATATAGTAAAGGGTTAATTAGGATTTATAAAGATGGTTTTGAAATTCTTATAAGGGTTTCTAAAAAAAATAATAGATGGATGGATGGGCTTTACAAAAGATAGAGATTTTACGAGAGGAATAGACTAATGAGTTTGAGTATAAAGTTTTTATTCATGGGAAATTAATGGTAATATAAAGTTTATTTTTATTTGTAAGAACATTTTGGTAAAGGATAAATAATATACTCTTGAGAAAATTCTTGTAAATTAAGTTTAAGGTTCAAAAATAGAAAATATAAAAGTTTTTGTGATTTTTAGTAGGCTCCTACAAATTTTAATTCTCAAAAGAAAATAAAAATAAAAATTTTCCAGAACTTAGCGTCGGCTGGGAATCGAACCAGAGCCCTCCCTCTCACTCGGCTCGGCTCAAACCAGCGAGCCGCGGCGTCGTTCTCATCTCCCTCTCTCCTTTCTTTTTCTTCCCTCCTTCTCTCCCTTCTTCTTCCGGAGAGCCGATGGCGGAGCACGGCCGAACGGCGGCGAGGGCAAATGGAACTCGACAACTAACTAGTCCTACACCATCCACGTGACGTGGGAACCCATTCCGGGGCACGGCGGGCCGGGAGGTGGCGGAGAGGTCGCGGCGTGGCCTAGCCGTGGCGGCGATGGGGCATGGCAACGACGAGCTCGGTGGACTTCCGGCGAAATAATGGGTCTTAGAGCATCTACGGGACACGGGAAGCTAGCTATTGGTTTGTCTTGGCCGAAAGAGGTGGTGGTGGCACGGCGACGTGCGCACGGCGGCGGCAAAACATGGGAACGCGGCGGCTCGCCGGCGATGGGTCTTCGGCGAGAATTTGGTTCAAGAAAATTAGGGGAAATGAAGATCTTGACGTGAGGATTGTAATAGTACCTTTAATTTGAGAAGCAATCAGCAGAGGACGGCGAATTTTGGAGAATTACTCGGTGCGGCTCAACCTAGGGTTCTTCAATGTTCTTCAAAATTCGGCTGCACAGTATGATTTTGGGGAAATTTGGGAGGAAGTTAGATGAGACGATAAGGGACAAATTTTGTATTCTAAGTTTTGGCCGAAGTGCCCTATTTATAGCGGGATGGTTTGGCTTGAGCTCGGGTGGCAATGGCGGTGCGGCACGGGGATGACGGGCACGCACGAAGAGGGCGCGCGCGGTGGGCGGGGCTACGGCGCACGTGACGATGGCGGCATGGGCACGAGGGTGCGACGCGTCATGGGCGCGTCGGCTCGGCGCGCAATAAGCGAGCGTGCGACGGTGTTGGCGCGGGCGGCGCGATGGGACGGCGGCATGGGCCTGCGGCGTGTGCCGTACGGCGGCGTGGGCATGGACATGGCCAGCCGCCTGCAGCGTGTGCGGCCTGAGGGCGGGCAACACGACGGCGGGCGACACGACGGCGCGGTATAGCGAGGCATGGGCGCGCGCGCGTAGGCGCAGCGCGGCGTGGGCGCGGCGTCTGGCGCGGCAGTGGGCGTGGTACGGCGTGGCGTGGTGGCGGCGCATGGCCCAGCAGCGCGGCATCGCGCGCGTGGCGTGGCCACGGTGCGGCGGGCGTGGCGTGGTACGGCGAGGCCGGCGTCGAACACCTGGCGGGCTATGAATAGTGCATTTTCTCTTTTTCCCGATTTTATTTTTTATTTATTTCTTTTGACATTTCACCCATAATTTAAGAATAGTTTGGCCTCAATTATAAATTTAATTTAATTCTAAATTTTTAATCTTTTACCCAAATTTATTATTATATATTATCTTATATATTTTTATATATATCCTTTTTTATTTCACTCTTACATATTACTTTATTTCATTTTATATTTTTGTATTTTCCAAAAATACGGTTTTATCCAAAATAAATTCTTATCAACCTTAACTTTTCCAATTGTATATTTATAATTTTTATATTATTTCTATTATTTATTTTGTAATTTCTTTTCTTTTAGGGTTTAAAACCCTTTTCGACTTTTCCATCTTTCAAATAAATATTCCTTTATTTATAACACACAGTAAAACTTGCAAATAAGAGCCAAATAGCACGACAAGATGCAACAACCCAAAAGTTTACGTAAGTTCTAATTTTTGGATTTCGATTTTTAAATCTCGATTTTCGGGATGTTACAACGCTACCGGGAGGGTGTGGAGGATGATGGCGCCCGGTAGGTCTTAGCTCCGGTCGTTGCACGTGGCAATGGCGTGCCTACTTTCTTTCCATTTGCCTTATCTAAACACTTGTGTTTGATTGTATTAGGACTATGTTTGATTGTATTACGGGCCGTTTGGTCCTATGTTCTAGACATTGCCTTTGGGCTCTATATTGTAGTATTATGTGTGTGTCGATGAATGTATCGTGCACTGGATGATTCAGTACTATATTTCGTGAGTACCAAACTACTCGATCCAGGGAAATTATACTATGAACACGAATTATTCCCGTTCCAAAAACGGGGGTCCACAACTACTCCTCAGTCGAAAATGGCTGGGGGTTTCGTCTCCCACGTGGCTAACTCCGTCAGGCTATGTCACGACTCCACATGCCCGATTGCTCCGTCCTTCTCACAGCTAACACGAACCAACTATGCCTCAGTCGGAGAATCCCAGGGGCTTCGTCTTCCCACACGGCTAACTCTGTCAGGCTATGCCATGACTCCGCATGTCCGGCAGCTCCGACCTTCACACGGCTAACACGGCCTAACTACGCCTTAGTTGAACATTGTCACACCCTAAAGTTTTGCCCTTTTAAAAATCATTTAAATAATTCCCAAAAATAGAATTAATTTTGAAATTAACTTAGAGCAAAGAAGTAATTTTAAAATGGAAATTATACATGGAAATGGAATGGTAGGATTTTCTTAAATTCTACATGTCAAAATTAACTGAATTATCGGAATTAATTAATCCCACAGGAAATATTTTTCTCTCTCCAATCATTTTCTCGCTCTTTTGTTTTTGGGCTGCGGCCGTCTGCCAGGCATAGCGCTTGCACGCTACGCCCCTCTCTCCTTTCTACTAGTGGGCGCGGCCCATGAGCCGCGTGTTGCACGAAGTCCGCATCATGTCCTCCCGCTCTCGGCGCGACAAGTGGGGCCCACCCAAGCCCATCTTCCCCGCGCTCGAGCTCACGCCACCGCGTCGCGCCACCGCGCACATCCCACGCTGAATCCGCGATGGATCAGAGCCACACGCGCTACGCCACCGCTCCACTCTCCACGCGCGCCTAATCCGAACAAGCGCCAAACCCTAACCAAACAAGCGTCGTTCTCTCTTTCGAGTTCGATTCAACGGCGAGAAATCCGCGCCACCGTGCATGATCCGGACTCCAAAACACCCCTATAAATCAAGCGCAACCCTCACCGTTTCCCTCGTCGCCACTCGATTTTGCGCCCTAATTCGCCAAGTCAGCATTCCGCCGCCGCACGCTTACCCTATCAGAGCCATCCTATCTGCCAAGTGGTAGATCGAGGCCGTCCATCCCCCCTGGCGGCATGGACGCCACCGCCGTGTGGCGCGAGTCGGTGCCACATGTTCCCATGTGGTACACCCACGTTGCCACCATTTCGTGGACCCGGTCTACCGTGGATCGGCGTCCTGGGCCGCTTGCATCAGCCCTTGCGCCATGCTGACATCGGCCCTAGCTACTTGCATCATCGCTAACGTCAGCCCTATCTATTGCGTCAGCCAACGGTTTAATTGCACAATAAATTATTAAGGTTTTTTTATTTTAGTAATAAACACAGATAATCTTCTAAAATTCATATCTTTTTTATCGGAGCTCCGTTTTAGCCCATTAAAATTTCATTAAATCCTGAAAAATGTCAGTAATACATTAAAAATAGTTTAGTGTGTTGTTTCAGTAGACTTTTAGCATGTTTTGTTGAGTTCTTTTTTTGTTGTGTAGATTCCGGCAGTTCCAGCGATCATGCTTATTTCGAAGTAGTTGCAGAAGTTCCCCAATCTTCAGAGCAAGGCAAGTCATACTTTACATTGATCATATTGTGCCTATTTTTCTAAATGTCTTATGTCACTCAAATAATGCATATATTCTGGAATGTCATTTTATGGGATTATTTTACTATTATACTCAACTATACCATTGATAGCTTGGATTTAATATGACTAGATATTTGATTAGGACATGTTTAGTACGGCTTAGATCAAATAGCTCATTAAAGGGAATAATGTCACTTAATTACTATAGTGGAGACTATATACAGATAATGTCAAGTATGAGATACTGTGATATTAGTATTCAATTAAAACATGACAATGGTGGACTATGAGTGCAATGGTTTAGTATAGTCACGCCCATGGCGATTAAGGACCGGTTCATAGGATACCCTATAAGAAATAAAGTGTGTACCATAAGCCGGCATGGGTAATGGCTGGATACATATTGTAGCTGTCTCTAGGCGACATACAGCGAGGGTGGGCGTGATGGAGTTGGGTTGGCCTTTGTTAAAAGGGTTGATCGGCTTCTTGGATTCACCATAGCACTCGGTGAAGCCCCATTGCCACAGTGGGAATGGGAGGAAACCTTGCGTAGTACGATTGGTTAGAGGGAGTTATGCGAAGGGTCACCACAGTCCCTTTTTGGGTATCATGGTGATACACCAGCACACGAAACGTGTCGTGGGGCTATGTCTTGTGGGTACGGATGTACACCTCGCCGAGTTAAAAACTATTCGAATAGCCATGCCGCGGTTATGGGAGATCAACCAGATTCATCTTAATTAGTCTCATTCTAGCAAATCACTTGATTAATGGTACTTGACTAGAATAGATGGTTGGTTTGTCCTATTGGAACATGGGGTAACATTGGACGGTGATGGTTTTAAAAGCTGCTTTTATATACTACTATTTTATGGGTTTTCAACTATTATTGTGAAATGCTATTTTATGCAAAATTGAACCGTATCCTTCCTTGTGAATATCCTGCATCATACATTCTCAAGACCACCTTCATCACTCGATATGTCTTTTGGACTTACCAATACACCTACCTTTTCATGAACTTGATGAACAAGGTGTTTATGGAATTCGGACAAGTTTGTCGTGGTGTCCATTGATGACATTCTAATCTATTTCAAGACCGGGAGGAACATGAGCATCAACTTCGGTTAGTGCTCGAGAAGTTGAGGATCATCAACTCTATGCCAAGTTCAGCAAATATGCCTTGTAGTTAAAGGAAGTACAATTCCTCGGTCACATTGTGAATTCCCAAGGAGTAGCAGTGGACCCGTCGAACGTGGAGTCAGTTACCAACTGGACCACACCAAAGACAGTTTCCCAGATTCAAAGTTTTCTTGGACTCATGGGTTATTACTGTTAGTTCATTGAGAATTTCTCTCGAATTGCCAAGCCAATGACGTAATTGTTGAAGAAATATAAAAAATTCAAGTGGTCCGTAGAATGTAATAAGATTCTTGAAGAGCTTAAGAAGAAGATGGTGTCTACGCTAGTCTTAATATTGCTGCATCCAACGAAAGATTTCCAAGTGTATTGTGATGTGTCTCGCCAAGGTTTAGGATGTCTGTTGATGCAAGAAGGCAAAGTGGTCGTATACGCCTCTCGTCAGTTGCGTCCGCATGAGAATAACTATCCAACCCATGATCTAGTGTTAGCCGCAGTGATCCATGCTTTGAAGATCTGACGGCACTACCTGATCAACAACCGTTGTGAAGTGTATACTGATCATAAAAGCTTAAAGTATATCTTCACCCAACCGGATTTAAACCTTCGCCAGCGAAGATGGTTGGAATTGATCGAAGATTATGAGTTAGGGATACACTATCACCACGACAAAGCTAATGTGGTAGCGAGATGCTTTGAGCGGAAGAGTTCTTGTAACACCATTAAAACGGAGGGAAATGTGTAGCCGAGATGCAGCAAGATTTGGAACGCCTAAACCTACGAATCGTGGAATTTGGCTTAGATCAAATATCTCATTAAAGGGAATCATGTCACTTAATTAAAACAGTATGAGATACTGTGATATTAATATTCAATTAAAACATGACAATGGTGGGTTGTGGGTGCAATGGTTTAGGATAGTCACGCCCATGGCGATTAAGGACCGGTTCGCGGGAAACCCTAGAAGAAATACCGTGCGTACCACAAGCCACCATGGGTAATAGTTGGATTTGTATTGTAGGCTGTCTCTAGTTGACGTACCACAGGCAAGGATGGGCATGATGGAGTTGGGTTGGCCTTGGTTAAAAGGGTTGATCGGTGTCAGTTCTGCATGACACTTTGGAAAATTGTCCATTGCCTTGATGGGAATGGGAGGAAACCTTAGTGTGGTACGATTGGTTAGAGGGAGTTATGCGAAGGGTCATCACAGTCCCTTTTTGGGGATCATGGTGGTACACCGCACGCGGAAACGTGTCATCGGGCATGTCTTGTGGGTACGAGATGTACACCTCGGCCAAAGTTAAAAACTATTCAAATAGCCATGTCGCGGTTATGGGAGATCAGCGATTCATAGTGATTAGTCTCATTCTAGCAAATCACTTGATTAATGGTACTTGACTAGAATAGATGGTTGATTGGGCTGTTGCAATGTGGGTTAACGTTGGACAATGATGGTTTTAATACTCTTAATTATATACTCTTGTTTCTTGGTTTTCAACTATTATTGTGAAATGCTATTTTATGCAAATTGGAACCCTATCCTTCCTTGTGAATTATCTGCATCAAACCTTCTTTTCGGTATGACTTGTTGAGTACGGTGGGTAGTACTTAGTCTTGCTCTATCTAACCCATCAAAGTCTAAAGATCGAGGCGGAGGAAGGTTTCGAAGAAGATTAGGTTTTCGTCCAGCGTCAAGGTTGCATGTGGTGTGTTGGTGCTTCGTCACAAGAGTCAAGTTTCAGTTTAGCTAGTCGTTTCTTTTTCGCTGCATTTTTGTAATCTTTTATATTGTTTCTAAGACGTGAATTCTATAATATCAATAATTATTGTATGTGTACCCTGGCTGGTCGTAGACAAGGATTATATAGCTTTGGAAATTCTGGTTTGAATTTCCAGGTGTGACAAGTTGGTATCAGAGCTAATCCTTGACCGTAGGACAAGCCAACTGGAAAACCCTAAGAGCCCTCTGAAATCCTTTTCATTCGCATAGTTTTAAAAAAATCTTGGTCATTTTCTCAAAGGAGATGTTTTTAAAAGTAAAGTTAGTTTAGGGTATTAGAATTTTCTAGAAAAATGGGTCTGAGGTCAATTTGAATCTTAGTTGTCAGTCAGTCGGGTTTATTATGGGTTAGGTGTTCTAAGTTAAGTATAGGTGGTATGGTCGCAATTTTCCTATGCACTAATTCTAAGCATGGTTGTGTTGCTAAGATAGTGTCAATAGTGTTTTTATTTGGCTTCATGAAATTGTTTCTTGCATAAAAATTCCTTTTACTCATTTATTTTATTGAGTCATTTATTGCTTTAGTTTATGTCGGTTTTGACCATGCATTGATCCCCACCCTTTCTCTTCTATAGATGTCTGGTTATCCCGCTACGTACCATGGTCAAGGTATGGTGGGTTTCGTGGCAGAGCTAGCCCGCATGACCTTGGCAGTTGGGTACACGAGGCTCCGGAGTACAGTACCCTCACACCTCTCAGTGGCGAGCTGCCTCACCGTGTCCGTTTGGCTGTTCACGGTTTTGTGGGCACCAGTCTCCCCAACATGGTGGTTCTTGCGCCGGGAGGCACGAGATGAGCACGCATGTCAAGAAGTTGCTTATCGATGATTGCTAGGATGAGGGAGATGCGGGACTTTGACCTTCGCGGCTCAGGTTATCCTGCGAAGGTCTAAGTAGTGTTGACATCGGAGGAACTTCCACGGTGAGGATGAGGGAGTGCTACCATCCTCACCGTGGCGGTTCCTTCGATGTCAACACTTTCAAGTCTATGGAAGATGAGAACAACTCCACTTTTGGTCGCATGTGCACGGTGATCAAGGGTCTTGACCAGATGCACTCTAACCTGCACATGGCAGCCAAGGCTTTGAATGACAAGAAGATGCTGAGGATAGTGAGTTTGCAGGACGAGGTGGTTCGTATCAAGAAGGAGGTCGCTGCCTTGAAAGGACTCTGTGCACCAGGCGGGATTAGGGTCCACACTATGCCCTAGAAGACCACCATCGCACTCGTGCAAATCCATCGGCACCAAGGATCCCTCCACGAGACCCTCTGCGCCTTCCCTAGCTCCTCCCTCACCACTCCCGGCTCCGGCTCTTCCCGTTGCGGACTTGTCCTTGCTTTCCCCGGCTTTGGTGTAACAGGGCGAAGATGGCGGGCGGATGGATCACGGCTTCCGAGTTCGGCGGCGGCTCCGGCTCTAGGGACCCAAGTGAAGACATGGAAATGGAAGACTCTCAGAGTCGTTCCGAGAAGGAGGGAGACGCACATGAGAGCAGCTATGACTCCACCGACCGCAGGAGCCGTTCAGACCGCTAGAGTCGTTACCCTTAGTTTTATTGTTTTGTTTAGTTTATCTTCCTGGTAGTTGTTGTGTGTTAGGTTTTCTGTTTGTGGGGTAGCTGGCAGTCTCTATCGAGTGTGGTATGGTTGTTGTACAAGTAAGAATGTTGCTTGAGTTTTTATTGTTTTAATTAAGATTAGAACAATGCAGTTAATTCAAATAATAAAGTTCAGTTCCTAAGTCAGTCTGTTTTTCACCTTTTCTCTCCTTGTTAGGTCTGCCTCGCCAGATGGTGAACACCAGGACCAACGCAGCTCATGGAAACAATGAGCAGTCATGCATCATCAATAACAACAACAGCAACAATAACCACAACAATGATGCTAATGGCAATGCTCCACCACCAGCCACCACACAGGATAATTATTTGGTCACTCACCAATCAAAAGCCCTAGTCACTTGGGAAGAGTTCTGTCACAGTTTCAGGACAACGCATATTCCTGCTGGAATAGTCGCTTAGAAGAAGCGGGTATTCTGATCTCTTGAGTACCTGCATGAGTTTAATCGTCTTGCACGTTATGCTTCGAAGGACGTGCGAACATATGGAGAGAGGCAGGAGAAGTTCATGTCTGGGCTTGATGATGAACTCACTGATAAGTTGATCTCGGGAGAGTACGCTAACTTCGAGAAGCTGGTTGACAAGGCCATCCGGCAGGAAGACCAGCGCAACAAAATGAACAGAAAGAGAAATGCAGTGCAGTTCAAACCTCCACCGCAGTAGGGGAATCAGTAGAGGCCGCACTTCATGCTCGGAGGTCAGGGTGGACCTACCATCATGATCGTTTGCCAACATTGTCTCGATCACCCCAGGAATTTTCAAGCTGGTAGAGTGGCAGTGGGCAGCAACAACGCAATCCAGCTCCACGTCCTCCAACAGCACCACCCCAGCAGCAGTCCAAGCCACCACCACCAGTGAAGGACTCCGGAGGAAAGCCTGGCGTCTGCTTCAACTGTGGTGAGGCCGGAATTTTCGCACATAAATGTCTGAAGCCGAAGCGCATCAGACCCAGGTTCACCCAAGCACATGTCAACCATGTGTCTGCAGAAGAGGCGCATGATGCGCCGAACCAATGGAAAAAGGGAGAGATCTCTTTCAGTTCTCCGATTGCCACGAAGACCATAACAAGTCTGAATCGGGCTTCTACAGGGGATTGTTAGATGTAGAAGTGAAGACCCTTGCGAAATTGGAGGATATTCTCATAGTTAGAGAATACTAGAGGTCTTTCCGAAAGATCTAACCAAGATGCCACCAAAAGAAAATTGAATTTCGGATCGATCTAGTACCGGGAACTGCCCCAATCCACAAGAGGCTGTACAGAATGGGAGGCAACGAGTTGGTAGAAGTCAAGAAGCAAGTTAATGAACAGTTGCAGGAAGGTTACATCCACTCAAGCATGTCACCTTGGGGGTGCTCCGGTGATCTTTTCGAGAAGAAGGACAGGACCAAGAGAATATGCGTCGACTATCGCGCACTTAATGAGGTCACTATAAAGAACAAGTACCGTCTCTAGTAGATTGATGACTTGTTTGACCAACTCAAGGGAGCGAAGGTGTTCTCCAAGATAGACTTGCGGTTAGGCTACCATCGTTGAGGATTCAAGAGGAGGACATTCCAAAGACCGCCTTCATCACTCGATATGGTTTATACTAGTGTACGTCATGTCTTTTGGACTTACCAATGCACCTGACTTTTTCATGAACTTGATGAACAAGGTGTTTATGGAATTTCTAGACAACTTTGTCATGGTGTTCATTGACGACATTCTGATCTATTCCCGGGCCAGGAGGAACATGAGCATCATATTCGATTAGTCTTGGAGAAGTTGATGGATCATCAACTCTATGCTAAGTTCAAGAAATGTGCCTTACAGTTAAAGGAAATAAAATTCCTCGGTCACATTGTCAATGCCCAAGGAGTACTAGTGGACAGTCGAATGTGGAGTCACTTACCAAGTGGACCCCACTAAAGATAGTTACCCAGTTTGAAGTTTTCTTGGACTCGCGGGTTATTTACGTCGGTTCATTGAGAATTTCTCTCGAATTGCCAAGCCAATGACGCAATTGTTGAAGAAATATAAAAAATTCAAGTGAATTCGTAGAATGTAATAATAGTTTTGAAGAGCTTAAGAAGAAGGCGGTGTGTGCCGAGTCTTAATATTGTCGGATCCAACGAAAGATTTCCAAGTGTATTGTGATGTGTCCCGCCAAGGGTTAGGATGTGTGTTGATGCAAGAAGGCAAAGTGGTCGCATTCGCCTTTATCGTCATTGCGTGCGCATGAGGACAAGCGTCCAACCCACGATGCGGAGTTAGCCACGGTGGTCCATGCTTTGAAGATGCGGCGGCACTACCTAATCGGCAACCGTTGTGAAGTGCATACGGATCATAAGAGCTTAAAGTATATCTTCACCCAGCGGATTTAAACCTTCGCCGGCGAAGATGGTTGGATTTGATCGAAGATTATGAGGTTGGAGTACACTATCACCCCACCAAAGCTAATGTGGTAGCGGATGCTTTGAGCCGGAAAAATCACTACAACACCATTAACATGGAGGGAATGTGTAGCAAGTTACTGACAAGATTTGGAACGCCTAAACCTATGAATTGTGGAATTTGGGTTTGTGGCGCCCTTGAAGCTCAACCCACTCTCATAGACCATATTTGGGTAGCTCCGGTGTCGAGATCCTAAGGCAGTGAACTCAAGAAGAACATAAGAGTTGGAAAAGCTCGTGATTTCACTAAAGACAAGCATGGGACAATCTTGATGGGAAAAGATTGTATGTACCTATAGACAAAGAATTGAAAAATCTGATCCTCATAGAAGCTCATCGGACCCAATATTCAATCCATCAGGGAGTACAAAGATGTATCAAGATCTCAAGGAGAGGTTTTGGTGGGTCGGTATGAGTAGGAAAATATCTGAATTCGTCACACTCTGTGATGTTTGTAAGTGAGTCAAGGCTGAACATCAACATCCACAGGATTTGTACAACCACTCCAAATCCCGGGATGGAAATGGGAAGAAATTGGAATGGATTTCATCACGGGTTTACCTCGAACATCGTTTGGACATGATTCAATTTGGATCATCGTGGATCGACTTACGAAGGTGGCTCATTTTATTCTAGTGCATACTACTTACTCGGGAAGTTAGTAGAACTTTACCTTACCGAGGATCATGTGTTTACATGGGGTGCCTAAGAAGATCGTGTACGATCAAGGAAGTCGGTTTACTTCCAAGTTGTGGCGAAGTTGCAAGAAGAGCTTGATACTCGTTTGAACTTCGTATAGCTTATCACCCACGGTGATGGTCAAGCGAGAGAGTAAATAAAATTTTGGAGGATATGTTGAGAGCATGTACGCTTGAGTTTGGAGGAGCATGGGACAAGAGTCGCCTTATGCCGAGTTCTCCTACAACAACGGTTACCAAGCTAGTTTGCAAATGGCACTTGTTTGAGGCATTGTACGGAGCCAGAGCTGTCGTACACCACTTTTACGGATTAGTTTGGTGAGCGTACATTAACGACCAAATTTGGTAACCAAATACCCAAGTTCGGGCCCAAGATTGTAGCGAGAATCGGATCGGGAGGACGATTTGCGAAGAAACGAGGGCGCATCGGCTAAAAACCGAATCGGGTGGGAGACCGGTCGGGCGAGGCCGAATCGGACAAGGATGGTTGATAGCTGATTCCGATTAGGAGATGGAGATTGAGCTGATCCGAAAAGGAGCATAAAGATAAATGCTTTGGATTCGGTTCCCTAATGTTCGTTAAAGATATTGCCATCTATGGATAGAGTCACATAGCGGCAATTATATACGTAAATTAGAAAGTTGTATAGATTTTCCTTTTGTAACACGGCATGGGGCTTGCGTCAGAGATATTGTAATCTTGTAAATAGTAGATAAGGTAGAAGCTGTGTCTTACACGGATATTGTTATGCACAGGTATAAATAAGACCAGGGCTCTTTATAAAGATATGAACCAACACGCAATCAATCAATTTCGGTGCATCGCCACCCTTTTCATTTTAGACGAGTTCTTGCTCTTGCTCGGGCTACATCGGTCCTGATCTCAGAACAAGGTAATAATTTGTCATTAGTGATTTGTATCATAGGGACCGAGTGCTTAGTCGTCATGATACTCTAGTTTCGATGTTATGAATTACGCAATTTATCATACGCGACCTATAATCTAGAGCAATCTCTAGATCTATCCTACAATCAGTGGTTTCTCTCTGAAGGCTGGAGCGATAAGGATAGATCTAGGGGTTGAATTAGATTATATGTCGTGTCTACCGTCTCGAAGGGTTCACATTGACTCATAATGATCGATATTTCTTTTTACACTTAATGCGCATCTAACCAACCTATTAAGTTGCTCTTAGAACTATTAAGATCTGTTTAGTTTAATGTTTACCATTAGAGACAATCTTTGAGATTTCAGCCCGGCCTTATCTTTTTAGTTATCTTTAGTTTTAATTGCTATTAGATATATTAAAACCGCCTTTTATATTAAGATCTTAATCTATCTAAGTGCGCTAAGCCAATATCAATCGTCAAATTTGTCTTGACAACCGATTGATCTAGGTTTAGCACATTTAGATTAGATTAATATCTTTTTATAAAATGTATTGGAGTATTAGCCAGATTCACATTAGATCGTAGCATCGGCTAGGTTATCAATGTAGACAATTACTATCCTAATGCGCTTTTAGCCTAAGTGATTTATCTTTGTCTCGGCATAGCAGGTGTATCCCAATAACTTGGTTTAAATGTGCTTTGGGATAGCAATTATGTGTAAATTGATGCCTTCGGTGATCCGGTAGGATCTAATTTAAACTAATGCCTATTTCTTGTTTCTTGTTGGTTATAGGATCAAACCAGCTGGCATGCCTGAATTCACCGGGCGACCAATTTGGACTGCTTGGAGCTAAGCGGATCTCTCGAGGTGGCGTGTTGATTTTCACGTCAACACATTTTTGGCACACCCGGTGGGATCGTGTTTTGGACATTATATCTTTTTACACGGCTCGGCGGACCCATAATTGCCACAATGTCGATAAGTAAGTCAAGGCCGAGGAAGAGCAATCTCTCAAGCCGATGTCAAGAAGAAGAAGAAGAATCGGTTTTGGGGCGATCAAGGCAAAGATAATTTTGAAGCATGACTTCTCATACTCCAAAGCGGGGGCATGTGTTAACGTCAAAATTTGGTAAGCCCCGAGCAGAATCGGCTAAGGTGTCCATCGCTTTGTCTCTCCGAAGCGTTGCTTCTTTGTTGGATCATCCACCGTACTTCTTCCTCCTGCCCTCGCTCTTGGCGCTTGATTTTTCTCTTTTGTGTTTTGGTAAAGAGGTCAGAAGGGCACCATTGGGGTTGGCCGGTTGCTTGTCGTCGGCCTCTTCTTGATCTTCTTCTGGAAGAAGTCTTGGTGGATGGGGCGGCTGATCATGAACGGAAGGTTTATGTTGGTTAAGCTGAATGGCTCGGGGGACAGGTGGTTAGAACTCTCCGGTGGTGGTTCCTTGTATTCGTCCTCTCTGTAATCACAGCACCTGGGAAATTTTTGAGGGTTGGCAACCTCATTCCTTGCTCCTAGTAGAGCTGAAGAACTACAATGCCAATGCGGATCACAATCGTCATGGCGCGGTAGTACGCCATGCCCGGTCGATCGGGCGCCCTTTGGTACGGCCAGCCACATCGGCTCTCTTCTTCCTCTGGATCCTATGTTGGAATCGTAGCGAGCTTTCTGCTGGGCAAGCGATCGGCCGATCGCGCATTGGTGTGCACCATATTGATTGACGCGAGTCATTATCTCAATCGGCTCTGTTTTGACTAAGATGTATGTCATTCGGTGCTCTGGAGTCAGCTTCTTTGTGGCCGGTTTGGACCATGTTGACCAGGAAGGGGTTGGCATCAACCTTCATCGGCTTGGCGATTCTTCGTTTATCTTCCGGCTTCAATGGCCGATTGGATTTCTTTGCCTGAACACCTTGCAATCGTTCGTCTTTGTGGGAGGTGGTGTTGTGTCACTTGCGGTATTTTTATTTTTGAGCTCATCGGGTGATGGGATAACATGGTTGTGCAGCGGGTGCCTCTCCTTCGGGAGCGGATCGAAGATTACAGCGGCTTTAGTGATATCAAAGTCATATTTCTCTTCCTTGGCCGACCTTTTCAACCATTGGCGGTCATTGCTTTCTTGTTCTGGTCCACTCGGGTGCTGCCACCTCCGCATCACTTGTCACTTGATTCTATGTCCGTTGCGTAGGCGACATGGGTGACTTTTTTGAAGACCGTCTTAGATTCTTGAAATCTCTGCTCGTGGGCCATCACTTTCTGGGCCAAGTGGGCCAGGCTCTCGAAGTCTTGAGCCAAAAATCTTTCGCGGATTGGCGGCGAGAAGACCATGAAACGCCAAATCGGCTAGGCTGGGAATCGGATAAGATCGGAGCGCCCAGCATCGGTTTCTCATTTCTATGAAACATTGAATCTTGGACCGATTCTTCGTGCTTCTGTCTAATGCTGGTTAAGTCCGATAGTTTCATCTCATGGTTGCTGGAGAAGAAATAGCTATAGAATTGTTTCTCAAGATCGGCCTAGCTCTGTATCGAGTTGGATGGTAACGATGAGAACCGGTGAAGGCCGATCCTAATAACGATAGCGAGGAACAAGCGAACCCGAGTGCGTACGCAGGCGATGCTTCCCACATTGAGCCGGGAATCGGTTGACATGCTCATAGGTAAACACATTGTCTTGCCCAAAGAACTTGGAGAAGTCGGCACTTTGTACGGTTTGGCAATGGCACCCTCTCGAAGTGTTCGGATACGGATCTGGTACATGTGACCAGAGTCCTTTGGTTTGAGGCTGAATTGATCATGCATTACATCGGCAATCAAATCGGCCCATGTCATTGTCTTGAGCTTGGGGTATCGGCTCGTATTGTTCATACGGTATGGGTCCTTGCCCGATGCGAGGTGGCGGTGTCTGCGGCCGTCTGCGGTGGTCGTGTTGGCCTCCGGGTATTGGTATTTGAGTTGGTTAACGGTGGGAGGCGGCCAATTCGCGGTGGTGATGACCGCTCGGGAAAGAGCCGATGGCGCCGGAGTTGTGGTGTGGCCTGGAATGAGGTTGCCAGCGGCTCGGGTCGCCGATTGAGGTCAAACATGTTCACCAATTGCTCTGGGAAGGAGGCATTGTCGATTCGGGATGAAGGGTTGCGGCCTTGAAGCCGTCCGTGCACGTTAGGGTGGATCGAGGCCCTCTGGTGGATTGGCTGCGTTGGCGGTGATGTCGGCGGGTTTGGGTCGCCAACACCACTGGCCGGAATTGGCCGTCGGTGAAGTAGGTTGGCCCTCTTTGCATGATCGGCTATATTTGAATCAACCATGGTGGCTATCATATTGTTGAGAGTCTTGACCGGTATGCCACTTTGGTTGATAAGTGTTAGTGATATGCCCTAGAGGCAACATGGAGATGTTGGATATCACGTCAATGTTTATGTATTTATGAATAAAGTGTTATTCGAGTTCCATGAAATAGACATCTTGTATTGATCAATAAGTACGTGACTTATTTATGAGACTCGATATGTATTAATCTATTTCTAAATGATCCACGATCATATATCATATTATTGGAACTAATATGATTCTAAGATCGGCATGTCTATTGATTGATGATCATGTCTCATAGATCATGGGTATGGAGATACCAAATCAATAAACATGGACACATGTGTTGGAGAACACATTGTTGGATAGACCCACCATGAGACACTACGAGGAATTAATGTGCCATTCGTTGGTCTCGGGTAGTGTTGGTACAAAGTCCTTAGACCTGAGATCACCATGGATTCCAACATGTGTAGTAGCCTACTTTGGGACTACCAAACGCTATTCCATAGCTGGGTAGTTATAAAGGTAATTTTCGGGTTTGCTATGAAACATGGAGTGGGATGTGAGTGATCAAGATGGAATTTGCCCCTCCTTTGGAGTGATATCTGGGCCCCTCGAGGTAATGGATTATGGAAATGCATGGCCATGCTAAGTTGATTGAGGAGTCAATCAACGGACGGATAATCTAATACGATTCGAGTGAATGGTTAAGCTATTGAAGGGATGGCACACATCTTGCCTATAGCTTAAGCGGTATCATGAGGCAAAGGGATTTGTGTACACATTACGGGTTCGAGCCGATATTATATTCTTGTATACTATGGTGTCAATATGTCTTGCTAGGCGTCGCTGACTTAGGGCGGGAGTTGGACTCGAGCCGACGATCGGCTAAGTTAGACTATAACAGAAACCAAGTATACAGAACCTACGGGGTCACACGCTTAAGGGGATAGAATAGATATTCGAGTTGGACTCGGATACGGCTCGATCGGATAGGGATCCGATCGGATAGGAGTCCTATGGTCTTACGACGTATGGGCGGCCGGGCTCTATGAGATTCGGATGGGATCCGATTTGAAATAGAGTCACGATCGGTCACTAGTCCCGGTCGGCCAACTCTATATAAAGGAGGGAGGGTGCGGAGGCTGCGACACGTCAATTGCATCGCGTGCAACGAAGTCGCGAGATCAATCTCACGGAAACCCTCCCTTCGAGCCAAACCCTAGCCTTGCATCGCGTGCTAGCACACGGGTGTACGGCGTTACGTCCCCGGACGTGTGGATACCGTAGAGCGCTTGCTACGTTGCCTGTTGTTGATCGGCTTCGGATCGGTGCGGTCGGGCGCATCGAAGCAAGGCGCAAGAACGTGGCCGGACGACTCCGCGAATCGGGCATCCCCAGAATCGGTGTCGGCTTGCGGGAATCGGCTTCTTATTCGGATCGGATAGCCACGATTGTAGCATTTCATTGCACACTCCAATCGGTAACGATCTATCGGCCCTTACTTGCAAGTGTTCTGGTTTTGCGCGGTTAAAAGTTTTTGTTTTCGGCTAGCGTAGCCTCCGCGTAACCCTTCAATAAGGGCGTGATGCAGTAGAATCGATTCGGTCTTGCGAGTGTGAAGTCTGAACCATCTTGTTCTTGTTTAAGGTCCTCCATCTTTTTCTTCCCTTTCCTATCCTCCTTGGAGGACGTCTTTGAGTCCTTGAGTGGAATTTAAACTTACGGAGGACAACCCCAGATCTGGTGCAGGTAAAGGTCTGCGGAGTAATTAGCTTGCGGCTGCTCGACCATACATTTGTAGTCGGCTAGTTGCTCGGTAGAAGCGGTTGTTCAATCCTCACTAGGGATGACGTTTTCCTCGTCGATTTTTGGGTCATTGTCGCTGGACATTGTGTTGAACTCGAAAGTCTGCACTTGGTCCCAGAAGTCAATGTACCAAAATGTGTTGACGTGAAAAATCAACACGCCGGCCTGGGAGATCTGCTTAGCTCGAGTGCAGGTCCTAGAATCGATGAAGCGCGGACGTGCCAGTCAGTTTGATCCTACCACTGACAAGATATATAAAATAGCAAAGCATAAATCATATCGGTCGATAGGCGATAATCAAAACTTGGATTATGTGATTCCGCCGATGCGGAGTGTCTAGATAACTCGTCATTTGAAACCCCAAACAACCGTTATTGGTAGCCATCGGGCGGGCTAGAGACTACGGTTCTAATCATGACTTAGTAGGTCAAACTAAATTGATGCGGTACCAAGTATGAAAAGAACGCAATATCTAGACAATCAAGCCTTTGACTAATTTTCGGGGTGGTAGATGCCTAAGCTAATCTAATCTAATATAACGATTTAGCCGGTATCGGCGAGAAACCCTAAAACGAGAAATAGCCGAGTAGAGCTAAATTGAGATACTATTACTAGATTAACGAGAGACATATGATAAGGCCGGCTAACCCTTCGGTGAAACACTAGCATGAACCTATCGGCTTAACAAGACTTGGATTATCGATAACAATCTAGTAGGTCGGACCAAACCGATGCGGCATGAGATTGTATATGATAAACTAATACTCGATGAGCCGATAGATCTGTCTAATGTGATGGATATAGCAAATCTACCTAAGCGACATTACGTTTACGAAACATTGACTTGATCATAATATCAAACCTAGCAGAAAGTCCTAACTAAGCCGATGTATTTATGAACGGTAATGAAACTAAAGATAGATACGATATACAGGCGATGGGACCTTGGACTTACCCCTTGGGAGATCGAAGCCCATGCGGCCCGCGTCGGGTGCCAAGTCTCGCCGGATGATGAACAAAGTGGAAAAGTAAAAAGGTGGCGATGCGCCGAGTTGTATTTATCCAGCGATATCATACATGAGTCCAGGGCTTACATATTTATACCCACGGGCTAACAAAGATTCTAGCAGATTGCAATCCGAACTTTCGTAAAGATAAAAAGGAAACAAGCGAGCCCTTATTTGACACTAATACACTTTCCTAAAGATAAAATAGGAAACTAACAAACTCTTCCTAATTAATAGATACAATTGCCTTTTAGGACTCTATCCTTATATGACAATCCTCATGAAACACATCATCTTGATTCGACGGTGTCTCCAATGTTGTCATACCGGAATCGGCTACATCGGCTTGCCTTGTCTGATTCGGTATCAGCCGATGGACACCTTAGCCGATTCGGGCTCCAGGGCTTACCAAATTCTGGCTTTAACACATGACCCCTAGTTTTGGAGTATGAGAAGTCATGCTTCAAAATTATCTTTGCCTTGATCGCCTCAAAATTGATTCTTCTCTTCTTCTTGACATCAGCTTGAGACATTGCTCTTCCTCGGCCTTGGCTTCTTTATCAGACATTGTGGCAATTATGGGTCCGTCGAGCCGTGTAAAAAGATATGTTGTCCAAAACACGGTCCCACCAGGCGTGCCAAAAATGTGTTGACGTGAAAAATCAACCCGCGGCTTGGGAGATCTGCTTAGCTCTAATGTAGGTCCAAATTGGTCGCCTCGGAGATTGAGGGCGTGCCGATTGGTTTGATCCTATAACCAACAAGAAACAAGAAATAGGCACTAAGTTGAAATACATTTACACATAATTGCTATCCCAAAGCACATTTAAACCAAGTGATTGGGATAAATCGGCTATCTTAGAGACGGTATAAATCACTTAGGCTAAAGCGCATTAGGATAATATTATCTACATTGATAACCTAGCCGAGTGTTGCAGATTTAATGTGAATCGACTAATACTCAGATACATTTAATAAAAAGATATTAATCTAATCTAACGTAGGATCCAACGTAGGATCCAAGGAGGAGGAAGAGGAAGGCGCGGCGAGGGCCATACCAAGGGCACTTGATCGGGGCATGGCGTACTACGCCGCCACGGCGGTTGTGATCCGCATTGGCATTACGAGTTCTTAAGGTTTCTTGGGAGCAAGGAATGAGGTTGCCAACCCTCAAAATTGCCGAGCATGCGGTGATTACGGAGAGGACGAATACGGGGAACCACAAGCTGAGAGTTCTAACAGATTCGTCCCCCAAGCCGTTCAGCTTAACTAACGTAAATGTTCTTTCATGATTGGTTCGGTGCCATCCACCAAGACTTCTTCCAGAAGATGATCGAGAAGAGGCGGCGACAAGCAATCGGCCAACCCCAATGGTGCCCTTCGGACCTCTTTACCAAAACACAAAGAGAAAAATCCAGCGGCTCAAGAGCGAGGCGGGAGGAAGAAGTGCGGCGGTGATGCAACGGCGGCAACGTCGGCAAGGCACAAAGCGATGGCGCACCAAGAAACATGTGGCCCCAACCAACGTAAGTGTTAGTGGTATGCCCTAGAGGCAACATGGAGATGTTGGATATCACGTCAATGTTTATGTATAAATGAATAAAGTGTTATTCAATTTCATGAAATAGACATCTTGTATTGATCAATAAGTACGTGACTTATTTATGAGACTCTTTATGTATGAATCTATTTCTAAACAATCCCTGATCATATGTCATATTGTTGGAACAAATATGATTCTAAGATCGGCATGTTTATTGATTGATGATCATGTCTCATAGATCATGGGTATGGAGATACCAAATCAATAAACATGGACATATGTGTTGGAGAACACATTGTTGGATAGACCCACCATGAGACACTACAGGAATTAATGTGCCATTAGTTGGTCTCGGGTAGTGTTGGTATAAAGTCCTTAGACACGAGATCACCATGGATTCCAACATGTGTAGTAGCCTACTTTGGGACTACCAAACGCTATTTAAATAGCTGGGTAGTTATAAAGGTAGTTTTCGGGTTTGCTATGAAACAAGGAGTGGGATGTGAATGATCAAGATGGAATTTGCCCCTCCTTTGGAGAGATATCTCTGGGCCCCTCGAAGTAATGGATTATGGAAATGCATGGCCATGCTAAGTTGATTGAGGAGTCAATCAACGGACGGATAATCTAATACGGTTCGAGTGAATGGTTAAGCTATTGAAGGGATGGCACACATCTTGCCTATAGCTTAATTGGTATCGTGAGGCAAAGGGATTTGTGTACACATTACGGGTTCGAGCCGATATTATATTCTTGTATACTATGTTGTCAATATGTGCGGCTAGGCGTCGCTTTGTTGATAGGTCGGTGAGTTAGACTCGGCCGACGATCGGCTAAGTTAGACACTAGCCGAAGCCCGAAGTATACCTGAACCTACGGGAGTCGCACGCTATCTCCGTGTGCACTTTGCATATCTTGACATCACCTCGTCCACTATCTCATGAGATGAGATGATATCGCCGAGTATGTGTTTGGACTTCGATGTGACCTCGGCTCCTTGGCTTGCGCAATGGCTCCACTATTGTCACAATAGAGACATTGGACCATCGTACTAGTCATCACACCAAGCTCGAAAACGAATTTCTTGATCCAAACGGCCTCCTTTGGCTTAGAAGCGGCAATGTACTCGGCCTCAGTTGTAGAATCGGCAACGGTATCACTGCTTGGAACTCTTTCGGTGGCTGCGCCTCCGTTTAGGCGAGAATACGAACCCGGATTGCGATCTATAATCATCCTTGTCACATTTGGAAGCTAGCATCGGTGTAACCACTTACAACGAGCTCTTCTTCACCTCCATAGACTAGGAACATATCCTTAGTTATTCTCAAGTACTTAAGGATATTCTTCTACGGCGATCCAGTGACCTTCACACGGATCGGCGTATCGCTCATAGCACTCAAGAGTACCCGAGACATCGGCGTGTACAAAGCATGGCATACATGATGGATCCAATTGCTTGAAGCATACGGAACCATACCCATCTTATTCCGCTCATCATGTGTCGAGGACACGATTCTGCTAAGATCAATGCCATGTGATATGGGCGAGAAACCTTTCTTGGAATCATGCATGTTGAACCTTTTCAACCCCTTGTCGATGTATGTACTTTGGCTTAATCAATTAGCCTCTTGGATCTATCTCTATAGATCCGAGATACTAATATGTATCTTTGCCTCCCTAAGTCTTTCATGGAAAAACTATTTTTCAATGAAGACTTGATGGATTCTAGCATAGGGATATCATTTCCAATCGGTAATATGTCATCCACATATAAGATTAGAAATACAATTGTGCTCCCATTTGACCTTTTTGTAAACACGAGGCCTCTTCTTCGTTTTTGATGAAACCAAACCCTTTGATTACTTCATCAAAGCGAATATTCCCAACTCCGAGATGCTTGCTTCAATCCATAAATGGATTTACGTAGCTTGCATATCTTTCGAGCGATTACGGATCGACAAAACCACGAGGTTGTATCATGTATACATCCTCGCTTAGGTTTCCATTTAGGAAAGCCGTTTTGACATCCATACGCCATATCTCATAATCGAAATATGCGACAATCGCTAGGATAATCCGAATAGATTTAAGCATTGCGACGGGCGAAAGGTTTCATCATAATCAACTCCTTGAATCTGTTTAAAACCTTTCGCCACTAATCGCGCCTTATAGATGTGAACATTTCCATCCATATCGGCCTTTTCTTAAAAACCCATTTACACTCAATGGTTTTGACACCATCGGAGTGGATCAACCAAGTTCCAAACTTGATTGTCATACATGGATTCTATTTCGGATTTCATAGCTCCAAGCCACTTGTTGGAATCGGGTCCCACCATCGCTTCCTCATAGGTCTTAGGCTCATCGTTGTCTAACAACAATATATCACGTTGTTCACTTTTTGCACATCGGGTGCACGAGCGTGATCTTTCGATTCTCAGTGGGGCGGTGTATCTACAGCCCAGGTGGTGCAACACTTTGCTCCTCTGTTGTGGTTACTGTGTCGGCTGAAACATTTTTGGTGTTTCTTGAACTTCTTCAAGATGCACCCTGCTCCCACTAACCCTTCTTGAAAGAAACTCTTTCTCGAAGACACAGGTGTCGGGCGACAAACACTTTGCCTTGTTCTAGATTATAAAAGTAATATCCCTTAGTTTCCTTAGGATATCCCACAAAGAAGCACTTGTCGATTTGGGTGTGAGCTTGTCGGATGTAAGCGCTTTACATAAGCCGCATCCCCAAATTTTGAGAAAAGACAAACTAGGGGTTACTTGGTGTCCATATCTCATATGGTGTCTTTTCAGCGACTTAGATGGAACTCTATTTAGTGTGAGCGCAGTTGTTTCAAGAGCATATCCCCGAGAAGGATAACGGAAGATCACTTTGGCTCATCATCGACCGCACCATGTCCAACAAGGTGTGATTTCTCGTTCGGACACTCAGTTCCATTGTGGATTTCTGGGCGAGTCAGCTGTGGAACAATTCCACAATCTTTGGATATAACCATATCTACTAAAGTCATCGGTAAAGGTAATGAAATACGATAACCACCTCGGCCATTGAGCTCATTGGTCCACATACATCGGTATATACGAGTGCCAATAAGTCACTTGCTCTCTCACTATGTCCGTGAAAGGTGCCTTTGTCATCTTACCAAGTAAACAAGACTCACATGTCTCAAATGATTCAAAATCAAAAGAGTGAAGCAATCCATCCTTATGGAGCTTCTCCATGCGTTTCTTACTTATGGCCTAAGCGACAATGCACGATAAAAGTGGGGTTTATATCATTAGAGAGTTGTCTTTACTGTATTAATGTTATAGATGGGAGATGCTTCCAAGATTCAAAACGTATAATCCATTCACCAATGGAGCATGAAAATAGAACATATCTCGAGATATATTGAACAACCATTGTTCATTGATCTAAAATCATATTCTTCCGCTTGCAAACATGAAACGAAATAACGTTTTGACATAGTGTTGGAACACAATAACAATTATTCTATTCCAAAACTAATCCACGAAGGTAGATGAAGTGGTACTATGCTTAGAAGCGACAGTAGCAACGCAGCTTGCTCCAGCTTGACGCGCGGGAGTTCACCTCGCCCCTTCTCAATCCTCTACTTCTTCTCATTCCACAGCGACTTGCAAATATGAGCTACGATCCGGTATCAAATGCCCAAGAGTCAGTAGGTGAAGTAGCAAGATTAATGTCTATAACATTAATAATAGAAGCAAAAGTCGTACTTTGCTTCTTTTGAGATCCTCCATGTACTTCTTGAGTTCCTCTTCCGATGGCTTTGTCTCCTTGCAATAGAAGCAAACGGCATCGTGCGACGCAGCCCCTTCTTGCCCTTCTTTGCATTAGAGGCACTCGCGATCTCATCGGGAGTTAACTTCCTCTTGGTGCAAAGTTTCTTGGAGGTGGTTTGCGCTTGGCATACGCATCATCATCACATGATGACTAGTTTTTGGATACTCTCCTCAATTTGTCTTAATCATCCCATGCAATTCAGATGAGTTCTATCCATATTGTTCATGTGATAATTTAATATATATGAATGGCTCGAAGCTCGGAGGGAGCGGCGGAGAATCACATCGTAGCCAACTCTTGGCTAAGGGGAAAACCCTAGTTTTCCGAGGACTCTCAATGTAGCCAATCATCTTTATCACATGCGGACTCACGATTCCCTCAACAAGCACACTATGCATGAAGCAAGGACTTTGAGGTGTTGAACCTCTCGACCGAGCATGGTTCTCAAACATGTCACGCTTGAGATCCCGAATAATAGTGTGAGCATCGGCTAGCTCTCACATTGCTTACGAAGCTCGGGGACATTGTAGCAAGCATGAGACGGCTTATATCTAGGGCATCATTAGTGTGCTTCTCATAAGCCCTTCGTGCGATTGCGGTGGCATTATTTGGACAAATCCTCGGGATAGGGTACTTCAGAACGTACTCCTTACGCTCTTGCTTGAGAACAATTCTCAAATTACGATACCAATCCATAAAGTTTGTTCCATTTAATTTTTTTCTTTTCGAGAATAGATCGCAAATTAAAAAAGAAGCTGGGTGTAGTCAAAATGCTTAGCCATTTATTCTACAACGAAAAAGCAAAGTTTAGCACAATGTTTATGCTATGTCTATTGTTAAACAATTTAACATTAGACTCCCATTACGTATTTTCCTTCCCTCTAGGTTACGTATTGGGTCAAGATCCACATGTTAGTTAATTTTCTAGTGAGCTTTGGCATCACTGCTAGAAAATTAGTAACATCGGTAAGCAACACCTTGCTAATCACATCTCTATGTGACTCTTGTTGTTGGTGTGGCATCTCCATGCCCGGCGCCAACCCTATGCCCCAAGGCCCAAAAGCATTTTGATAGCCTTGTTAAGTAATCCAAATGTCTCTTCATGTATATATCGACATATACCCCCTCGTGTTATGATAGAGAATGGCACTCTGCTTTGGCGGACCCACCATGTGAGCATAACGGTGGGAATGCAACATTTGGAAGGGCATCATTACTACTTAATTTTGCGAGGATGTTATCCTATCAAACAAACATATCACATATGAAAGCAAGAAGAATAGCATATAGTGAAATAGTAGGCCCCCTTCACATGGTGATCTCCATCTCCATGCCGGTGTAGAGGATCTCCATCTTCATCACCGTTCTTCCGAGTGCCGAATGCTTGATTTCTTCAAACTAAGCTACTACTATAGAAGCTCTAATTGAAGATTACATCGACTCGCAGTCGTGAAAGAATATTACAAGCATTGCACGTATGAAAGAATATTACGGGGATTGCACATATGAAAGAATATTACATGCATCACATGCATCTCATACATACAATAGGGCCATACCATCTCAAAGCATTCTCTGCAAAAACAAGTTAGGCATAAAACGTTTTCTACTTATCGCGAGCTACGGCATCGAGACAACCTATAAGGGGAGTGCACAGTTG